>CAODLS010593335.1:0-17794 GCA_948243855.1 Flueggea neowawraea
AGCAACATCCTGTTGGATTCTAATTTCAATGCAAAAACTGCAGATTTCGGTCTGGCCAAGCTCTTGAACAAGGAAGGAGAGCTTGCCACAGTTTCCGCTGTGCTCGGTTCCTTTGGCTATATAGCTCCAGGTATGAAACTACTGAACTCTCATGAATTGAAAGCTTGAATTATACAAAGTCTTATCCGGACATTAACAGCTTTATCATTTGGGTATGAGCAGAGTATTCCAGGACAACGAAAGTGAATGAGAAGATTGATGTGTACAGCTTTGGAGTCGTCCTGTTAGAACTGACAACAGGAAAGGAAGCCAACTATGGCGACCAGAATTCCGGCCTTGCAGATTGGGCATGGCGTCACATGAGAGTAGGAAACCCAATAGCAGATGCTTTGGACAAGGAGGTTCTGGAACCATGTCACTTGGATGAAATGAGATGTGTTTTCCAGCTTGGACTCAGGTGTACTGTATCTTTCCCGAATGAGAGACCATCCATGAGAGAAGTTCTGCAAATCCTGAGTCGAAATGGTCAGCCACTTGTTTATGGAGTGAAAACCATGGAAAGTCATGCTGATGACACTCCCCTCCTCAGGAACTCTAACATCAAAAGATTATCAGACAGCGATGATGACACTAAATTGGCATCAATTGTATAATATTTTCTTTATATATGTATACATTTAAGGTTAGTGACAGATTATAAGAGCAATTTTTGTAATCAGGCTTGAGTAGAAAAATAACTTGATTCTACTCGAACCATCAAATATTGCAGCTGAATAAATGCCTTGGTCGCAAGTGCAAAAATAGTACTAGAATGATCAAATAAAACCGCAAAGCTTCGGTCACACTAATATTAATTCTTCCATTCCCAATAAGCTATACTGATACAAAGACATCTCCAATCTACCAAAACCAATTCATCCTTTTGGTCGAATGTGTAATAAAAAATTTATCTGAAGACGAAGCAAAAGAAGGGGATCCAGGCTTTTTTGCTCTTTTGCTGCCATTCACGTTAATGTGCAGTAGTAGCCACATCAGAAGCACGCCACCATACAAGCAAGCCCGAAATTCACACCGTACGTGTTTCTTTTAGGTAAATTGCATAAATTTTAATAGATTTAGTAGATAATTGGTGTTTTGTTTGAATACACAAAACGAGAGAACGAAAAGCCACAATCGTACCATTCAACCACAGAAGATTATGAATATTGAGCAACTAAATCTCATCAGAGAAATTACATATTGGCAAAGCAAAACATTATCTTCCAGAGACTACTGCAACAAAAATTTACAGTCTATTCTATTAAAATCCCCTATATTAGTACATCCCGTCTTATTTCCAAACAAAACCAGAGAAAATATTTGGCGGAGCAACTTAAATAATAGTATACATCCCGTCTTAACTCAAGTATCTGAAGTAAGAGAGCAAAATGGAACCCCACAGCACAGAATCTTGGGCTGGTACCATGAAATTCCGGTACGACATTTGACATTGCTCAACTAAAGGATATGCAAGACCATAGCTTATCGATTTGCCGGCATGATCTCCAGAACCGACGGGCGTACTAGGGAGTGTGACCAACTCTAAATGATGTGAAATTTTAATGAGGGGAACAAAGGTATACAAAAACCGAAAACGTCGCATCATTAACCTATACATTTTCAAGATTCCTCGGCCTCCAGGTACTGGGAGTGAGCGGCAGCCATAAGAGCAGCACCGATCCCTGAGCGATCATTTGAGTGCTGAGTATCAATATGTTCGGCAACTTCCTCCCCAAGTAACTCCTTGAGAGTGCTTTCCATGGTGACACTAAATTTAGTGTAGTGCTCATACAAACCACCATCCAAAGCAATAACTAACTTGTGTGTTTCTCCATCCCTAACAGTGTCTCTTCCCAGTTTCTTGAGGATGCCAAGAATTCCAGCAGCAGACAGGCGGGCACCACAAGTTGCAACAATGTCACAAAGCTCAACAATAATTTTTCTCATTTTGAGGGAACTATTATGTATCTGAAGGGAAAAAGCATCGTTATTCTCTATTATTTTCTCTCTTGATAAAAAGCGATGAAACAATGGAAAAAAAAAACATAATGATGCATGTCAAATAGCATACCTCCAAGATATCTTTTAGTTTGCTTCCCACAACTTTCAAAGCTGAAGACGTATCATGATGAATAGCAGACATGTGAGGAGTCCTGCATATTTCATACCAGATATGTAACTATTAGTCTATTATATGCTCTGATATTAAAGCGTAGCAGCATTTGAACGTCCAAAGAAGATAAAATTTAGTGACTGCCAAACCTTAATATGAATGGAATCTTCAGTTTTGGTGGAACAACATCACCAAAAAAGTCTGCTTCTTCAGCCATTTTTAATAGAACGCGCCGGACAATTTCTCCCAAATACATACCAGAAATACATTTTTCAAAAATCTGCGAAATAATTATTATGATTGCATAGCCCAGAGATGGTAAAAACGAATGCACTGATAATTTTATTTGCAAAGTGGGAGAAAATTTTTAGTTATCAGCAAAGGCAGAATTACCTGTTCCCCTGGGTTCAGTGACTCGGTATCCAAAGCTTGATCATATTCTGTCAGTGGAAGGTGAGATGATCTGAAGTTACCCCACTCCATATTGATAACCTATGGTAGTAAAGCACAGTTTAGAATCATATGGTATGAAATCATAAGAATTCCTGCCATAATTATCATGAGTATATATTATCGTCTTTGGCACATTGTTAGTCATTTGGTAACACCAACCATATCCCCAGATTTTGGCAGAAGACCATGCCACTTAGGAATAGCAGATGCCCGTTCTACATAAGCTGCATTTGTCCCAGTACCCAGGATTATAGCAGCAATAACATCCCGATTGTAATAACGACCTCCAGCCAATGTTCCAATGGTATCATTGACCTAAAATCATCTCAGCAAGTTAGGAACTTGATAAGTAACCTGAAGTGTAATCACAATAAGCCAACAATCAAAATAACCTCAAATTGTACATAACAGATGCAGAGTCAAACAAAGCTGCTTATAGTAAAATTAATATTGAAATTACCAACGCCGCAACGCGCATGTCAAGGCCTTTTCTTTCTAATGCTTTGGTCAATTCTCCTACCACATCTTCTCCAACCTATGTCAATATTCAAAACAAAACCACAATGGAACAAATAAAAACACTGAAGAAGGTAAAAACTAGAAAATAAAGCCAGAAAGGTGGCTTAAGATAATCTATGTCATCATTTTGGTTTCGTGCTCCCAGAAGAAGGCTTATTCAGAAATCCACTTTAAGACAGCTAGTTAAAAAGAAATTGATAGCTTGCTAGACATGAATATTCAATCCATGACGCAGATTACATAATCAGGGTGATTATAGGTAGCTTACGCTAGACGCATCACCATTCATAATAAAAAAAAACAATTCCATATGGTAAATAAGTAACATGTGGTTCCTCCATCACTTAACATGTAAAATTAAATATTTTTTGCATGTTCCCTTATAATTTAAGAAGATTAAAAGTTCCACATAATCAGGAGAAAACAAACACCATACAGAATCTTTGTTTCAAAATTTTAGCAGCAATCCTGGTTTGAGGTCCCAGCATGCAAGAGCAAAATGGTGTATCAACAGTCTAACACTAACTTCTAATATCACTAAGAAGAGCATTACACAAAATTTTTTAAATTTAAATGATACCAGATTGATCGACTAACATGCACAAAATGCTGGACCTAGAAGATTCCAGATGGAAAAAACATCCTTTTTTGCCAGCTCAATAACAAATTGTAGATGAGGTATTATTAAATGACAGAATACTGAATAGTTTTAATCTCTACCTCATTAGTAATTGATTCTTAAGCCATCTAGGGTAAAAATTGTATCAATGACAGATTTCATGAAATTAAACAGGGAAATCTTAACGAATGCAAATATATGAAGATCTTAGACACTATAGAACAAGAGTCAAGTTAATTAGGAATAACCATATTCTCTATGGAGAATCCTTTTGTCCATTTTATGAGAGTTCCCGATGCTACTGATGTTTGCCTAACAGGAAATGAGAAGGTAAACCCAAGCTCTCTTTGTCTACCAGGTGATGGATGCAAGCCTTCACCTTCAGTAGCAACAAATTTTGCAAGTGCTTCAGCTATAAAGTCAAATAGCTCCTGAAATCACCATCATTTACAAAAATAAGATGTTATGAATCTAAATAGAGCCAAATTTCTGACGATGGGTTGATGTCCTACTCACATCAGAGGATCCAGTCATCAAATGTGGAGGTATTGCAACTTCCTCAAACTCTTGTTTGACAACATGCCCTTCCTTCCCACCCAATAATACACGAAGAACACGAAAGTTTGTGCCACCAAGGTCCAATGCATAAAATAGCCCCTTCTCATCACTGGAAAATTAAGACTAAGAGACTTGACTAACATGTATAGTCACAATTTATTCCCATCTAGTACACAATAAATCTTCACACATGGAATTACCCCTAATCACGTACATATACAAATCATTCAAGCATAGCAGCCAGTTTTAATCTCCCAAAGAACATTTCCGCTTTTTCATCCAGCACAATCATTTCTTACTTCATTTTGTCCTCTCTCTCCTTTTCCCATTTTCGGAATTCTTTGTTATACCTTGCCCATAATAATTGATTTTATAAGAAGGATGGTGCAGATCCAAAGCATATAGAAACCCATAATCCGATCATCGCAATAAATGATCTAGATTGACTAGATATATTCCAACTCTAAATTAAAGAGTTGCATATTCAGCCAAGTTAATGACGAATAAGCTAATAAAAACTAAGCCTCAAACAAAATGTATAACCCATCCATAAGTAAAAAATTTAAGAGATTTCTTTTTAGCTTTAATTAATTGATCATCCGTCATTATCAATAAAGTAGAAAATATTCCATAATAAACACAAAAATAAAGTAGCCCACGAAAAATTGCAAACTCTACCCAATTAAATAAAAGATGGATCGAGCTTTCGCTTCTCTGTCAACATAGTGAAAGCAATAACCCTACACTTCGAAAACCCCAACTTTATCCATCCAAAGCATTGGAATAAAAAACAACATAAGACACCACATTGCCCGAACTGTAGGAAAAGTGGGGAAAACAACACAGAACCAAAATATCAACTACAGCAAACACAAATTAAACTTTAGAAAGCATAAAGTAGCCAGGAATCGCACTTCAAGCCACACAAACAATACCCAAATAAAGCCCAACAAAGCAGAAGTATTCCCAGTAATAAAAGCAATCATCAGTCATCGCCAAAACAAACCCGAATAATCGCATATAATTCCAGTTTTAAAAAAAATAGTATCCTGACATCGGACAAAGTTAAGCAACTTCAATAGCATCACAATCAAGCTTCTTTAATATAATAAATTAAGAAAGAACAAAACTTCAGTCAAAAAAAAATCCGAGAATAAATAGTGAAATTACGATTATACCCAGTGGGAAGATTATCCACGAAGCTGATAATCATCTTGAGCTTGCTTCCGCCTTCGGAAGCAAGTCTGGCGTGCATCTCCACCGTCATGGAGTCAGCGACCTGACGGAGCTTCCCTATAGGGGTCCCACACTTCTCCTCGAACTCTCTAAGTATCGCCATCGCCTTGGCCCACTTCCCTGAGCTCCGCATCCTGTGTCGACCCACCAGCGCCGCCGCCGCCGCACACACCACCTCAAGCCCCCACCTCCACCTTCCCCATCGCCACGACCAACAGAACAGTAATACATCTCTCTATTCAATACTGACACACAGACCTTTTTTTTCTTTGTTTCTATATATGTATAATCTTTGTTTGGATCAGAGAGATTTTCTCGGAAAATAAGGAAGAGCGGAGAGAGAGAGAGTATTAATAAGAGACTTATATTTTTATTTTATTTTTAATACTGATGTAATTTATCGTATGGGTGATAAGATATTTAAAGAGGGGACGAGAAATGGGTATTTTGGTGAGATAATAAAATAAAATCGGATAAATATTTCTAGGAAAGTGGTCGTGGTTTTGGACTCAAATTACAATAATGACCATCGCCATAAAGTGGTCGTACCTTTCAAGTCCAATGAATCATGAAATTCACTTGTCAAGTGTTATTTTTTTTTTATCTAACTTCAATTTAATACGAAAAAACTCTTAAACTTATGCATCTTTATATCACATTGTTTGAACTCGAGACTCATTATTAATCGGGGTGTCCTTATCACTTGTGCTACCAAACTGATGGCATTTATCAAAGTGTTCTTTAATTTAATACGAAAAAACTCTTAAACTCATGCATCCTCATATCACATTGTTTGAACTCAAGACTCATTGTTAATCGGGGTGTCCTTACCACTTGTGCTACCAAACTGATGGTATTTATCAAAGTGTTCTTTAAGTAGTTATGTTAACTATCTACTCATATTTTATAATTTTAGGAATCGAATATATTCATTTTTTAATATTCAACATTTAAATTAAAAAAAGATATTTGATTTGTATTTCTTCACATAATGACTTTTTTTGGGCATTTTTTGGGACAAATCCAAATTATATTTGTTTCCAAATTGGTGCATTATTCGACAGGATAAATGGTGTCAAATACAAAGAGTACAAAAACCAGGAGCAATCGCCTTGGCTCTTGCAAAATTGGATAGCAACTGCACCTTCAAAAGGGGGCATCCATGCAAGCAAGATAATTAAGAAAGAGAGAGAAGATAATTAGAGGACAGATTAGTCACTTCCAGTGCCTCTTTTAATTTATTAGTATAGTAGTATTATAACAATGCTTTTCTTAAAAAATACAAAGTCAAAGAGGGTTACTTATCAAAAAAAAAAACTAAGAGGGTTGAATTGAATTTTTTTATGTTCTTTTGATAAGTAGGGTTGAATTTTTCCGCCAAAAGGGTTGAATTGAAGTGAGAAAGTAAAACTAGAATAAAGCAAATCAAAATGAGCATCATAATCTGAGTTGGCAACTAGTCATTATATTGTTAATGAAGAGATGGCTCTGAGGTGTCGTTAGTCAAATAAAAGCGATTCATAAACAACAAGATGGCTTGCAGGTTTGGCATTTCCAGCAACTCTTTTGTTTTACTTCGCTGCACCAAACATCCCCTTGTTTTTGGGGTTCGGATTCGAATTTGGCCCCTTAACTAATGAAACTGCTATATTTGCCCCTCAGGTTTAAAAACATTCACTTTCGACCTTTTTAATAGGCTTATTTGTTGAGTATATGTTTAGTTATGGTTTTGTTTTCGGTATTTTTATTTAGTATATTACCGTTTATACATATTTTAGTTTTAAAAAGATGTATTTTTTTATAATTTGTTATTATATGATCTTCTAATTACAATATACTTTTTTCTATCAAAAGAAAAAAAAACACCAACATTTTATAGTTGGAAGATGTGTAGAGCAATTTTCTACTTAAAAAAGAAAAATATACTTCTGAGGAATAGTCCAGATAATAAGCAAATATAAACTTGCAGGTTGAATTCAAACCTTATGGAGAACAACTATAAAAAAAAGAGAAGAAAATATATTACTTCTTATTAATTCCCCATTCCGCTATCAGGGATTCAAAATCAAACTTGATAATGGTTCAGAGATTTAAAACAAACAAAATTATTATTGGTAAATTGCTTAGGTATAGTTTAAGATTGCTGCTCAAATTATATTGGTTTAATAATATAAAATAATACGAACTTTGTTCATTTTTACAATAATAGTTCGACCTTTCAAAAATAACATCCAACAGCACAATTTTTGTTGCATTTTTTTGCATTTGTGGTACACTTTCCCAAATCCCTTAAAAAAATGAAATGATGATGTAGCACTAACGCGCATGCCATTTATGTTTAGAGATAATCTTTCTTTCAAACGTGTAGTCTAACTAAAAATGGATAGCAAAAAACCAAAATCACGCTTCTAGGTAAACAATTGAATAATTAATTTAATTCTTATAACATAAAGCAAAAGAATCTGGTGCTGGATACAAAATATCAAAAATCCTGAAAACATTGATACATTATATAAGAGAAATTCGTAAATTTTCTGTCGCGAGCTTCTTGTCATTTGAGGAATCAATGAATGGAGAGAGAGTCCTAACTCCTAAGAAAACAAAAAAGTGTGGATCTCACTGTTTACGTGTAAGGCAAGGAACTCGCTACACTTCATTCCACTTTCCACTCTTTTTGGTCTCTTTATCTTGTTTGGAAGTGGGCAATTGAGGTCACTACAACCGCAACTGAACTATCATAATTCTTCAAATATTAATACTCTAATTTTGAAGTGATTGCTCCCTCTTTGTAACATACATCTGTTTTGGTCAAAAATTTACTATGTACAATACTCCAAATCAAGCAACAACTTCTTCTGGGTAGAATGTGAAGAAAACGTTAAAGGTAAAGACATTTAAGATGCGAAAATTAGGTAAAAATGTGATGAAGACAAGGTGCAGCATCAACCCTAGTCGTTGTCATGGGTTGAGACCCTCCATTTTGGTCCATGTCGATGGGGTACTTGTTGTTCCTTTTTGATGGTCACATTTCTGGTTCCATGGAAGATGGAATCTTGAAGGTGGTCCTCAAGTTTCACGTCTTTACCAAATTAATTGTTGTGTCAACGACGATTTCAGGTTCAAGGGGGAACGTTGGCTTGTTTGTTTCTTATCTCATGATTTCGGCATCTTAATTGGTCATCGTGAATAAAGAAAACGAATTATAGATTGAAAACTTAGCTGAAGCACTTCCATTTGTTATGTTATTCTTAAAGTACATATATATATATATATATAATTTTTACTGAAGTGACATACTATTTGACGATCTTTTTTTTTAAATTCTTTTACTACGTCAGTAAAAATGCCACATTATCAATTAACATATAAATCTAACGGTAATTTAATGATTCGTGATTTTTTTTGTGAAAATTGAAAATTCATGATGTATAACAATATTTTTTTCTTTAAAGAATTGGACTTTTTTTATGTCAAGTGCTTTAAGTCTTGATTAAAACAATATATTTATTCAGCGCATCGATTTTGTGAATTGTCAATGTACTATACACAGGACGAGTGCATCGACACTCGTGTTTATATCAAACGCTTTGCCATGATATTGGTGGGTGGCCCTCACTTGTCGCATATAATAAACTGGACGGTAGTGAAGAAATTATAAAAAAGACGATAACTATTTTGTTCTGTTGCCAAAAAATATCATATTTGATTCTGACATGTTCACACAATTCTAAAAATAATATGTTTTAATTTTAAAAAAATTATTATTTGTATTTGATAAATATCTCTATTTATAATCATATCAATCAAAAAATAATACGTATATAATTAAACTTTATAATACATATATAATTAAACTTACTCTAATTTATTTTAAAAATATATTTTAAAAAAATATTATTTTTTAATTAATTTAGTATATAAATAAAGTCATACATTGAATGTAAATATTTTT
Organism: Flueggea neowawraea; assembly: GCA_948243855.1. Lineage (NCBI taxonomy): Eukaryota > Viridiplantae > Streptophyta > Magnoliopsida > Malpighiales > Phyllanthaceae > Flueggea > Flueggea neowawraea. The sequence continues at coordinate 9,490 of CAODLS010593335.1, forward strand.
TTTTTTAATTTTAATGTCTCTCCCCTTTTCAATAATCAACACGATGATTAGCAGAATTAAGCATGTGGTCGTGCACGTAAATCCAAATTGTGTTACAAATATGTCTTCCTTGATGCTGAAAGTTCCAAAACTGCAATTCACAGTTTATATAAATCAACTCTTCAAATAATTGAGGTTTAGATGTGACAAGGAATACTTTAGTTGATTAGGATGAACAGATGCACCGTAAAAGTTTATTATAAAGATTCCTATTTTGGCTACTTCGATTCCACTTTGATAATTTTAAGTGCTTTCGCAACTCAGTCAAGTTCAAAACCCATTTAAACTTGTTTTTCTTTATTTTACATGGACACCTGTGAAATTTCAATCTTCAATACCTTAATGCTAAAGCTATCTATACAATCTGTTTTTGCCATCTATCAAAATTGCTGCACAAAAGCTTAAATTCCTTGCATAAAAGAAAGGAATCACGAACTTGCCGCCATACCCCTCTTTTTAAGGCTGCCAAAATGCAATTAAATTGCAATCAGAAACAAACTCATTGGATCTGTCGAATAAATATTACTCATTTAGACTTGATATTTGAGTAGTTTAAGCTAAATCAGCAACAAAAAAGAGCATTTTCAACCAGAATTGTTGCATGAGTTAAAGGCCAAAGGTAAAAAAAAAAAGTGCAACTATTCGATCTGATTTGCTTTAAAGTTGAAAAAAGTTATAAAACAGGATATATTATTTCTGAAAAACAATCCAGGTGCACAAGAGATGTAATATTTCTTAAAGAACATCATAAAAATATGCAAGCGGGACTGACTTGTGCATGAGGCTTAATGGTCATACCTACACCAGAGTTTCTATCCCTTATTCCGCATAAATTAATAATACATAATACATCATAATTTCCTCATGAAGTCATTGTAATTTGTAAGCATGAATATCAAATATAATGCATCATAGTTTCCTTGTAAACCATTGTGAGCATGAACGTTGTATCTAATGCATCATAATTTTTCTCGTAAAGCCATTGTAAGCATGAACATTGTATATAATGCATCATACGTACATTGTGAAACCATTGTAAACACGAATATTGAATAATTACACGCGAAGATAAGAAGTTCTATAACAAAACTTGTGTAGAAAATTTAGGTATTCTGCATTTACATTTAGCAAGTTTAAAAATGTACCTGAATGAAGCCAACTCATCTGGTCAATTCTGCCCGAGTTGGGATTACAGGGACAAGAAAGTTTCCATACGGTGAATCAAAAATTCTAAAATTTCCAGTGCAGCCATCCTGCTGTGCTTGAGCAACTGCATAATTTTTCAGCTGTTGAATTCTAGGGTCCAATCTTTTAGGTACTGGAGACTGCATATGCGGTCACAAGGTTGACATTATTTGAACTGATAATACGAGAAAGCATCCAGAAGAAAACACTTACGGTCAAACTGTTAAATGTCGCATCTCCAGTTCTTATTGCAGCTGAAGAAGAGACTGTCCTGGAACAAGAAACGGAAGTATGACTTAGATTGATTGTATATCAGAGATTCAGCATTAGGGTCATCCGCATTAAGAGGTGGTCGCACTGTGAAACAAAGTTCTTCTATTCATAGGCAAAACCAGGAAAGACTTTTCAAGCATAAACATAGTCCTCTGCGAACTTCCTAAACGGTGATTACATTAAAAAGAGATCCAAAAAAAAATGTGTAGTTTTCACAGCGAATAACAAATAATATCCTAGAACTTTATGCCAAATGCCTCCTTCACAGTTGAACTATTTTCAGGTAACGAGCTGCACTACCACCTACTGGAAAAATTAACAGCAGCTCAGCAATTGAGATCAAGATCATAATGAAATTAATGATCGAAACCCTAATCAAACAAAATTCAGGGAAGCTAATTAAAGACAAAACTATTGAACTTTTTTTGTTATTGTTTATTTTTTTTAAATAAGAACCGGACAGCCTCACTTCATTTACTAGATTAACCAAAACCCAGAAACTAGATAAATTTCAGATGCATGAATCACAAGTAGCATCGACTCAACAAACTCTAATTGGCACTGCAACAAGGCAACACTCAAATACAGAAAGCAAGAAGAAGACCCTCTAAAAGGGGGGTCGATTTTTCTCCTCTTGGGTTCAGGTGGTGCAGTCTTTGACATTCCCTCCATTCCGTGCTGCCTCTGTTTCTGGGCTTCGGTTTTCAGATGAAAGAGTGAGACTTGTGAAGACCGGTAAAATGAATGGGCTGAGTCTGATCCTCCAAGTTTTGCTCGTCAACCCAAAATTAGAAACCCAATTTCACTTGGGAATTTGATGTTTGAACCCAAAGAGTGTGATGGCCCATGAAAACCCTTCTCATTAGACCACGGGCCCAATGCAAATAACTCAGATTCATCAATTACGGATCCACCATCAATATTTTAAACAAAAATTTAAAAATTTCAAGCGATTCAAGTTGTTTAAAATTTATTTTTTTTTTAATTTGTTCTTTACATATTTGTTTAAAGATTGTTTAGGACTTGTTTAGATTTCATTAATATTTAAATATACTATTAATATATATCTTCAACATATTTTATAATATGTTAATTTGTTTAAAACTTGTTTAAAATTTGTTTAGTATTTGTTTATTGTATATTTATTTATAATTCGTTTAGAGGTTGTTTAGAAATTATTTGGAATTCTATTAATGTTTAAATATATGATTAATATACATTTTCAACATATTTTATAACATGTTAGCTTGTTTAAAATTTGTTTAAAACTTATTTGAAATTTGTTTAGTATCTGTTCATTGTATATTTGTTACAACATAAAATCAACAAAAAAAAATTCAAGAACAAATTAACAGAACAATGGAATTTGAAAATACGGAACCGTGTATTAGAAAATTCATACCGTGAATCAGTAATTATGAGAAAGTGTATCTGTAATAAATATATCATGTCTATACAGAAAAAATATTGTAAACTAATGTAGGTGAACCACATAATTTCCTCTTAGAACACATAAAAGGAGAAAAAAATACACATCCCCACACCTACATGGCGTTGATGCTTGATGCACACGGTCAAGAGATATTGTTAATAAATCTTGCTTTGCTTAGGATCCTTTGCAATCATTCCTTCAACAAAATATTGATGTGCAAACCATTTTCTTGCTTCCTAGTTTTTATATGCAACAAGTTGATAATCAAGACTTCAAAAGATCATTGCCTATTGATATCCAATATGTACTTAATTACACGATACATGAAGAATATTCCGATGAAATATATTCTCATTACCCTTTTTTAATAAAATTAGTTGTTACACTAATATAGATGAGACTAAACCTCTAGTGTATCTGATCAGAAGCAACTATGAAAAGTTAAAAATTAATTAATGGAATTATCTTGATAAACATTATTTTTGGCTAGTCAATGATGCTTATGGCATATAAGATACTATAATATATATTTTAGGTAGATAATTAAAGATATATGGCACTAAATTTTCTAAAAAGAATATATATGTTATATATTATTTACAATTCATCTTAAAATAGTTTGCAAACCAGGCCTAATTTACTTGAATTATATATGCCTTGTGGTCCAAGTCAAATGAAGCTCAATGTGGAATATAAATCATGAATATGGATATCACATGATGTTGGAGAGATTATAGCAGAGGGAATCAATCACAACAAAAGTGTAAAGAAAGGATGTTTTCTTTGATTTGACATATTGCGGTTGCACTTGTTTTGGTGTTAGCCAAGGTGGGAACTCTACATTTTTTCTAGTTTTTCAATGTTGTAAGGAGGATTCCATCATATATATATTAGATTTTTTATGCATATTCTAATTATAAACATCTAATCACCTTTTACAAGATCGCAAAAAATCGACATTTTCGCCAATTCTTCAAACAATAATTTCTCTCCAATATTGAATTGGTCCAACCAAATTAATCGACCCCCACAAAATCCTTCCAAATCTAATATTCATGATCATAATCATATACTTCTTTTTGTGTGTTACGTGCTTTGAAAATTCAATTTTACCGTCATTTTTGAATCACATTGTCAACGCAAGATAATAATCACTCTTGATTCTTCATTTTCTAGCAAAACACAGTCAAAAAAAGGGACAAAAAGGTATTTCATGAAGCTTAATTGCTGCTTTTGAATGAATAGGAATGTAGCACTTTATATCCTTCTCCACAAACATCTGCTTTTGTTGATGATCAAAGTGGGGAAGATTGAAATATAATTCGTCACTAGAGCTCCTTTTACTCTAATTGCATTGATTGAGGGATACGAATATTCAAGCATATTATATGTTTACTTTGTAAAAAGTAAATTCTGGTGGTCATTGAAGATTATAATCTACTTCCAATTTGTCAAGTGGATATTCACCACTTTTCTTTTCATGTTGATTTTTGCTTCGTAATCCTATTGGAGAAGGTAATTATGGGTCAAACATCACGGGATTTCTATGACTAGAAAACCTTCTTTATTTTTTTCAATATGAATGCCTATTGATCGATTATTGGCTATATCTGACGAAGCAAATCAAATTTCCATCTTCCCCAAACATATCGTAAATAAAAAGACTCAAACTCGAAATTTTTACATTTTTTATTCCTCTATTGAGTGAGAGATGGTTCAATTTAATTTATCTGAATTAAACACTTGTGATCACATAGTAACTAATTGCTATTTTTGACAGCTTCTATAATTAAGTCATCTAACTTGTTAAAATATCAATGAGGAGCTCTAATTAAAAAATCTATCCTTAATAATGTGATAGTCAATTATTGTGGGAGATGCTATTATTATATGCAAGACGCGATGTTATATTAATACAAACCCATGCAATTTTGGCAGATGATCAAGTTTACATGAAGTAACTTGAGATTAATTATGAATAACTTGTATAGAATCAAGTGCAGAATTGAAATGCACCAAAAACACAGATTACGTGTGATTTCCAAATGTAAAATTCGCTTCATTTCGTAATGCCACAACATGCACATAAGAAGTATATGGAACACAACTTTATTATTGAAAGAGTGGATAATCACTTCAGAATTAATTAAAGTATATACGAACGATTTTTTCCCGATTCTGTGAAGTGTCAATATTCTAATTAATCATTCCACCAACATCTATTATTTGTTTATAAATATGATTTTAAATAAGTCAAAAAAATGTTATCTATATATGTTGAGATTAAGAAATTCTCGAGAAAAATTCTTTCACGTATAGCCTTTCCTTGTTTATGTTTAAATAAAATAATTTTAAAAAATATATTTGCACCCATTTGCTAAGTACAATAGCTCAACCTACAAGGCACCGCTAAACACTACAAAACTAACCAAAAATTGAAGAAAATTGTCAAGTGATGAAGGTGCAATATTTTAAATAGTTGTTACATGTGATAGAACAAGGGCAAAGAATCCCTCTATGTGGAGGGAACCAAAATGGGTAAGCTAAGCCTAAGCCACATGGTGGATCATGGCTAGCTAAATTGGAATTTTAGAAAGCGAGAGAGATGGCGAGGACTAAAGATGATGGAACGAAGTGACAGTATATATTTTGGATGCGGTGGGTTTGGGACAAGAATGTCTCACGCACCATGTGCACCAATGCGTCCCACGTGGGATATGGCATGCGTCTGGCTCTGTTCCTAGTTGCTTCTGCTCTTTCTTCTTTTCAAGTTCAACACCCCTGTTTTGGAAACTCAAGCAAATTTTAGAAACTTGCTCTCTTTGCCTGTTGGACTAAAAAGCTTTACAAGTTTATAAGCATCGAAAAAGATAGCAAATTGAGTTCCATACACAAACGAATCGTCAATAATGCTTTACAATACTGTGCCGTGCTTTATTTTTCTCTGGATTTTCACTATAGAAACTTTATCATCAAATCCATTTTGGTACATTGAATTTCTGATCATGCCCCTTGTTAATTTTTCTGTTTTGTTGATGAATTTGACCGTTAACTAATAATAATTGATCAATTTGTAAATAAAATTAAAGTTGATTAATCAAACTGAAAAGTTGCTAAAATTAATTAGTAAGTACTCATTCTTCTTTTGTTTCTTGTCTTAATTATGATGTGTCCAAATCCAAATCTGTTTTATGATTTCATGCCTTATCCAATTACATTTTTTTTTACTAAGAGGCTTAAGATTTGGATAAAAAGGATGACCATGTTCGCTTCAAGAGACTTTCGAGTTATGCCAAAGAAATTTCACACTCTAGAGAAAACGAATTCACAATTTTATCAAATTCATCGGCTCTTAAAGTTGTTTTATTGTGATTTGATCACTTGCCAATGAGTTACTAACCCAATCTTCTATATGTATTTATGTGATTCTTGAAACATGTGAATGGCAAATCAAAGGCTTAGGTTGCTAAATTATATAATCAGTAAGGCCTTTTATTAGATTCCAAGATTGTGGAGGTGGAGAAATGAGCTGTGTTTGAGGCAAGTAGCTGGCTTTGTGTTTGTATAATATCCACAAGCTCACGTGCCCAAAAAATGTACTATTCTTTATTATTTTTGCCAAATCTTTGTACAGTTATATTTTTGGCACACACAACTGTAGTGTACTGTTTCATACTTTTCTTCCCAAATCAAGACTCTGAATATTGCATGTGTTGGGAAAAACATGGCTTGGCACAGCACAAGTTAGATGGAAATCAATAAACATTACATGCATGCATGGTCTTGTTTCGTCACCAACATGGTCCAATATACTCTGAATATTCTTCTTTTCTTGATGATGATCTAAACACCACTCTCTCTTGATCAACTTTTGAAGTGTATCTAAGTCATCAATTTGGTGGCTATTGCATTCAGGAATTTTGTAGTTATGCAGCTGGAAGTGCATGGAGGCCATTCTTTCCATTGGTTGGAACCCTAGTGATCTAGTCAAACTTTTTAATATACTAGCTGATGCCTATCAATGTCAATTATTCATTGAGTTGGGTCTTTTTTTTTTCATAAGCATTATGTTCGGTCTTAAAGTACTTACATTACATATATGGCAGCTAGGCATGAGCCAAAATGAAATGAGAAAATTAAAAGCAAAACTATTCAACTTAAATTCTAGTATATTTTGATATGATTAGTGGAATTATATCATGTTGAATTGAATTAATTTTTCTTGAAGAAGAGTTGAAGTCTCTTGAGTGTTATGTTTGAGTAAAATGAGTTAGAGATGGATTGATGAAGGTTGGAGGCGTTTTGGGTCAAGTTTGGAGGTACACGGACGTATACAAACCGTGTCCTGAAGTGCCTAGCCGTGGAAATGTCTGTGTCATATACTGGAACAAAAACGGTCGAAGTCTAGTAGGACACGGCCTAGCCCACGGCCGTGTCCTTGCCTGTGTACTTCATTTCTTTTGTCGCATAATTACACGGACACGAGATTTGTCTGTGTAATGCAAGCCACGACCGTATCTTATGCAGTCCTGGCCGTGTCTTAATTCTGAAGGAGTCTAGGACGAGAATTAGGGCTTGGGGTTGATTATTTTGCCTAGTAAACATTGTATACATATAAATAGGTGGCTTGGGAAACTCTTGTAACTTTTTGGTCGACTTTCATTGTGAATAATAGAATTGTTCGCTCTCTCTGCCGTGGACGTAGATCACATTGATCGAATAAATCCTGTGTTGTTCTTGTGTGTGATTGTTCTTTTTCCATTATTCTGTGTTTCTATTGCTTGATTTCCTAACAAGTGGTATCAGAGCCCACAAACACCTGGGTTCAGATCTATAGAAAGAAGATGTCTTCACAGAAATTCGAAGTTGAGAAATTCAATTGGTCGAATGATTTCAACTTGTAGAATCTGAAGATGAAGGTGCTTCTAGTTCAGTAGAAATGTGCAGCGACAATAGAAGGGAAAGAAAAATTACCTGTAGAATTGACAGCAGCAGAGAAGGAAGAAATTGTGTCTAGGGCACATAGTTCGATTCTGTTGAGTCTGGCAAATGAAGTCCTGAGGGAGGTAACAGATGAAACTACTACAGTTGTCTTGTGGAGGAAGCTTGAAAGCAAGTACCAGAAAAAGTCACTGACCAACAGGCTTTATCAAAAAAGACGATTGCATATTTTGAAGATGTCAGAAAGTATACATGTAAGGGATCACCTTGACAACTTTACCATAATTATTTTAGACTTGAATGGAGTTGGTGTTAAAGTTGAGGAAGAGGATCAAACCATGATTTTGTTGTGTTCTTTGCCTAGCTCTTATGAAAATTTTGTAGATACTAAAATGTATTGTAGGGATAGTATCTCGATAAATGATGTTAAGGATG
>CAODLS010593340.1:0-33896 GCA_948243855.1 Flueggea neowawraea
CAAAGACCCACCTTCAGTCCAGTACCTTCTACAAGTCTTGCAAAAGTACCTTGGCTGGTTAAGGCTATAGTTGTTGTAGTAACAAAACTTGGTGTTTGTTGAATTACATCTTGGACAGTTCAATTGCTCTTGTGGTCTTGCCTTTCTCTCCAACATAGGCCGCCCACATGAAGCACCATTATTAGTTGCCATTTCTTCCATGGGTTTTGCCAACTTTATGTCGTGAAAACCCTAGAATGTGACAAAAGAAGATCCATAATCATATTGTACATGATGAAATCTTCAAGCTTGCAACAAGGCTTGATGAAATAACAAATAGATCAAACAAAAGAAAGAAAACTTTTTCTTTGAACAAAATTAATTATATTACAAAAAGAAAAGAAAGTAAAAGATAAAAAGCCCTAAAAGAACAAATGATAATAAAAAATTACACCTTTTCCTTTTATCATTCTCACATAAGCAAAAAGGTGAGAAGAAACCAAAGAAAAGAAAAGTGATATACTTTCATATTCAAGAACAGATTAAACTTTTATCTTCCTTTCTAAAGGGAAAAGAAAAAAAAAAGCACAAAGATACACTCATAAGTGGAAACCTCCATGAACATCTACATAACAAAAACAAAAAAGTTGAAAAAGAAAACTCAACAAAATCACAATCAAAGGACAACAAATTTTAGGCAAATAAAGAAAATAAGATCTACCCACCTGAGGCCATGGAGCAGCATCCATAAATTCAGAAGAAAAGAGAGAAAGAAAAGCAAGTGATGACTTCAGAGAGAGAGAGGGGGGGAGAGGATTGAATTCACCTCCTTAATTTGTCTGAAGCAGGTGTTAGTGCCAGAAAGAAAGAATGTTTTAGATTGTTTGTGTGCTGGATTTATGTGCTGCCTCAATCACTTTATGAAAATATATATAGGAAGAAAGAAAGAGAGAGAGAAGGAGAGGCTGTCTGTTTTGACTAGACCCTATTAATAATACAATTATTTAATTAATTTTACTACATTAAATTAGGAATGTCACATTTTTGTGACATGGGAATTCATGTCTGATATTTATTCCAGCCAGGAAGTGGATTATCACATTTTGGGTTATATTATTCATTGTGGGTGGAAGTATGAGTGTGTGTGAACTGTGGTGGGTTTTACTTTTTGACCTTATAATGCGGGCGAAGGCCAAGTCTTTGATTCTTGTTCTTCCAACTCCACTACTCAATGAAGAGAATTTTTGGTTTTTTAGCAAAAAAGGAATAGAGATTTATTACTGTTACTTCTCTGCAATTTGTCAAAAGATCCTCTTTCAGGGTGTCCCAACTTTTTCATGCCTTCGCAGGCAACTTCCTTTTCCTTTTTTGCTTGCTTTGCAATCAATTTTACCTTTGTATATTCCTTTTCTATTTGCCGCCTTCATTAATTCTTTTCTTAGTTATAAAACATTCTTTTACGTCCATAAAGTATGATTGATCGCAACAAATCATTTCTTTTCTTCTTTTCTTTTTCGTTCTTTCCATCAATACTACTAATATTGAAGACAAAAAAAACTAGTCTAGCTACATTAAATTAATTTGTAATTTTGTGTACGTTTTTATTTTTAGGTTTCTATTTTTTATTTGAAATTGAATTTATAAAATATAGGTGTAATGTCATGATCTCACGTTATTTAATAATCAATGCCAAAAGTCGTTTACAAGTGGACAATACTTCAGTTGAGAACTTAGCGATCGTTAAGAAATATTGTCCACAACAATAAAAAAATGATTTTTTGAAGAATATATATTGTTTCATGCTATCAAATATATATTTGCTAGATTAAACAAACAAACAAACCCTAGTTTTATTTATTTTTTCAATTACATTATTTATTATTCGAATACTTTTTAGATATCTAATTAATTTAAATTTCAGTGGAATGATGTCTTTATAGGTGAAAAAACTTTTCTTAGCAACTCTTAAAACTTTACCATACTCATAGACTTAATTGATGCAAACTGACCCAAAGAGACCTAATGTCAAAGGGTCAAATTATGGAGAATTGATTCGAATGTTATAACTGCGAAGTGTGAAGAAACTAAAGGAGGGAAAGAAGAAAATGCAATGTAGTTGGACATGATTAAGCTCATGTCAATGTAATGAATATGCAGCGTGTGTCAATATTGATGATGTCAAAGAAACATGGGAGAACTGCACTGCATGGATCATTTGGGGGGTGGGGGGGGGGAGAAGGGGAGGCATTAACGTGCCGAATTAATTACAACAAAATAGAAAGAACAAAATGAGGAAAAAGAAAAGAAAGAAGAAAAGGAGAAAAAGAGGAGCCGACAAGAGACGACAAAAGTTAAAAAAGAGTGGAGACGGAGGGGATAATGCGCGGTAGGATGGAAGAGAAATTGAGATGTTTTGGATGTCTTTTTTGTGATGCTGACACCTACGGCCTCCTTTTCTTCAACCTTTCACTTCACAAAGCTTAGCTACCCAATCTCACTTCACAAAGCTTAGCTACCCAACCTCACAAAATTATTATGGTGTTTCTGGGTAGTTTTAAAAGGCTCCTGTTAGATGCTTAGAATTTACGTTGTTTATATTACTTAATGAAAAATTTAAAAAGACCAATATTCCCTCTAAAATAAGCAACTCTCTCTTTGGTCTACAACTTTGTCTTGCTTAATTTGTTTGTAACAATAAGTTTGACATAGCACGTTAAATTTAACTTACAAAACTCAAGTATAGAGATGCAATAAAAATCTTTCAAAACTTAAGGGATTGTAATTGAATGATATGTCAAACCTTCGGAGTGCAATAGTAATTTCACTTATTTTTCATATATAAATATTATTTTTGTCAAATATATGTTTCATACATGTGTTGTACATATTTTTGTTAAATATATGCGAAGACATAAAGTGTACATATCGGATACTGTATATATCTCATATACTACATACATATTTTGAACATGAAGATTTTTGAAATATTTTTTCTAATTGGTATTTGGGTGAAAAACCTCCTTTTTGTTTCTTTTAATTAAGAGTATCAATTCTACCAATGCTTTTGTAAGTCATCAATTCATAAAAGAAATATCAATTCTTGAAAAAAAAAACAAATGATTTTATCCGACGTAGAACTTTAATTCATGTGATTGCAACTGTCGTTTTTAAATGTCTGAAATCGACAGCAATGATTACAACTCAAGGCTATTATAGATAAATATAAACCAAAACACTATGAACCAAGACTAGTTTTGAAATTCTTACCCTAATTATAATTTTAAAAGAATGATGTTCTGGTGTGAACTCTAATAATTTCTTTTTGTAATAATATATAGCCGCCCCAATTATATGATCATCACATAAAAGTATACATGTTGTGAGTACATGCATGTATTTGTGAAATTCTTTTTTTCTCTCAAGAAATTATTATTATTTTTCAAAAAAAAAGCACATTTTATCCAAAACATAAATTAATAAATGCCTTTTTCCTTTTCTCCCTTCTTCCATAACAGAAAATCATCAACCGTAAAAGCACTTTTCATGATATTAATCAGTAAAATTCGGCTTTGTTTCAAATTAAGCCAACGCAGATGAGTAAAAAGTGATTCAAATTGACGATGGTCTAGAATGATAGACCCTTATTTAACGTGAAAAACATGGAAATGGTGAAATTGCAGTCCACCTCAACATAATTAACTTCTTCTTTAAGTACTCTATTGAACTTAATTATGGTAGCAATTGCATTACACGTCATCATTTCTTGATTCTTCCTTCCACGTAGTTGTGCTCTGTTTGGTTGTTACCCATTTTTTTCACTCCACATTGTAATTTGCATGTCCTTGTCAATTACACATGATGGCTGGCCACTACTAGCACCATTGAAAAGCTTTCCTGTGCTCTTAAAATGGGCTCAGATCAGTCTACTTTCAATTGTGTTATCCATGCATTCATTGGCCCAAAGGATAGTAAAGAAAGACATGTTTGCTTATTTTGGGCCAACTTTAAGCGCCAAATACAGAATATCAGTTCAGCACTTCCAAGATTGCGGCCAACAAGAAAAGTGAGTTGAACAGAAAGGTGGAAGACAAAAAGAAACAAAAGAAAATTCTGCAGGTGAAATTCTCTTCCACTAAACAAGTTTAACGAGCTTAATTAATGGGCTCCCCTTTAGATAGACGGAAAGTTTCACAAGTCAAAATATGTGGACACGAACAAAGGTAACCAAAAAAAAGTAAACTTCAATGGATTCAATGTTGCAATTAGTGGCTTGAAGCCAATATTGAATTCTGTTTGTTCTATATTCTCTTTTAATCACGATATATTCAAATTTCACGTCTCTTTTAATAGTATGTATTTGCCGATTAAATATTTTTAGTTTTAAGGGACATAGATTCTAGTTTAAATAGTTTTTTCTCGATTTTTTTCTTTATAGATTCAAGCTCACTACTATGAATAAATTCTTAACTGCAAAAATGCCTATTCTCATTTCAGTTATCCATTACATTTATAATGAAAGATAATATCAATATATAAATACAACATACTACTTAAAACCGACATCATAATTGATAATTTTCATGGATGGGAAATTGGACCTACCATGCATTTTGCTAAAAAGAAAATATTGTACTGGAGACGAGCATAATAATTTATAGTGCTTTATGAAGAGAATGACTTTGATCAGTGAGACCTAGAAGCCATTGATTTAGCATGATCCCCGAAAATTGATCTTTTGATTCAATTGTCAACTCAAAGGCATGATAGAGGTACCATCTTTAACAACATAATTGAGAAGCCCTATGTCTTATGTGACTAAATATGCCGCAACCTTTTTTTTTTTAAATTTCGGACCCCACTCTTTCGTTGGATCTTTAGAGTGGTCCTAAATAATAAAGCCCAAAGTAACTGCACTACTTAGTAGTAGCCTGCAACCACCATCAATTGACAAACAACAAATATTGGGGTTAATTTTATTCGTGGTGACTACACTTTCAGTATTTTTTAAGCATGGTTACAAAAGTCATTTTTTGTCTAGGAAGGTCACTAAGATTAATAAATTCTTTCACCCATGGTTACTTAAGCCTATTTTTTGAATTCTTTGCCAAACAAATGACATGGCAGCCACATAGATAAAGGTAAGCAACAATTGAACTGAATTGAACCAATTTTCTGACCTAACCAACCGAAATCTACAAAAGATTACATGATTTGATTCAACTACCCACCAAACTCTAACCCAAAAATCCCACCCCACCCAAAGATAAATCCGCAAAACCTAAATTCACAAAACACTCCCTGGCTCCCAGTAACATCGTTGCCTCCTCCTTCCTCATCTCTTCTCATCACGCCATCGTCTATCCTCTTCATTTCTTTGTTTGCCTCATTTCGTCCATCTTCTTCTTCATCTCCATGTATCCCATGAATCTTTCTCTTTCACCATGCAACAAAACCCCCTTCTCTATTTGCAAGGAAACCCACTTCGTCATCGTTCCTGTTCCGCTCTTCGTCACTATAGATCCTTCACCTCTCCTTTCCAAATCTGAACAGTCACCGCCACACCTCTCTTCTCCACTTCTAGTCTCGTTCTTAGTCTTCTTAATCTCATTCTTTGTGGAAAAAATTATTATAAATATAGCAGTAATGTCATTTGTTAGGCCGGGGGATTCAAAAAATCTGATTGAAGTAACCATGGATGAACAGATCCCTGAAAACATGGTGACCTTTCGGAACAAAAAGTGACTTTTGGGACCATATGTACAAAATACCAAAAGTTTAGTGACCACGAATAAAATTAACCCCAAATATTGTAATCACATTTTGGCTCGTTGCCTTCACATGGTCGTCCATCCTTATTCATCTCCTCCTTCGTTCCCAGCTACCCATAAATTGCAATTTATTGTTTCACACTTAACATGGTTTCTGTTGTGACCTAAATTGTCCATTACGATTGCAAGAATTGGAGCTCACAAGTAACAAATTCATAATTTAGAAAGATATAAATTTTATTACTCACAATCAACGACATCAGGCCTACATAAAAGCGTCCAATTTTGATAGAATATGCCCAAACTAATCAACCGGGTTCAAAATAATACAAAAAGTTGAACCAACCAATCAACAATTCGATTGGATTCTTTAGAAATAACCAATTTCTCCAATCAATCGTTCAATTTACTAAGAGAAAATATGCGCGGGATGGTACCGTCACACTAATTCATTCTTTTCCTTTCTTTGGACAAACGACAACATTCATTTGCACGCAAAAAAACAAATGTTTGGCCATATAATTTTCCATCATCTCCATCTCTCCTATAATGCTGTGCCAATCAACAGCGTACATTTTCTTGTCCAATCCATTGCACAAAGCATAGGATTTCGCCATATGGATAGTCTGCCAATGGAACGTACGACGCAGTTTTTGATAGCAACTAAACAATACACACTCTGGACCCAAGTCTCACACCTAAAATCTTTTAGTACTTTGTATGGTTCCAAAAACTTCCGTACTAAGTACTATTGCCGCACAATCCATCAATGTCATTCTCTAAACTATACCCGCCAAAGGCCAACCTTGCCACTGCGAATGTTCCTTTCCTTCCTTCTCTTTACGCCAACAAGCAGCACTTGTTAACGACTCTCTTATAATTTCGCTCACCAAGTATAGTCAAGTCTTAATTATGTTTTGGCCACCATGTCTTTGCCTTTTGGCCTCTCAAGTATTGGTGTGTGTGTTGATCATTTTAGCTATAACCATATGGATGCTAATTGTTTAACTGTACTATCATTCAACAAAGATTAGATATACCCTGCATATGAGATTGTACGGTCGAATTAGGTCGAACTTATAATAAAATGGTAAATTTTCATTGAAGTTAGTTTAACGGGTAGTTGAAATCGAAATAAATATTGCTGGAATTGAGAGACGTGTGCACAAAGGCACAGGTACAAGTTTTTATGAACTCCTTTCAATCATCAATGTCTTCTAAGACGAACAAAAATTAGTCGTCGTACACGAACTATGTAAAGACCAACGTAGGTTTGGACAACGGTATACCGCAACACTAGTCATAATTGAACAAAAAATACAGGCATTCTAGGAATACCATCGTTTGGAAAATTTTGGAATGGTTCAAAGGATGTGTGCTAATGCACATGCTGCTGCCGTGGGAGTTTCTGTGTAGATCACATTTTGAAACCAAACAAAACATGGCTGTCTAAATCTAATTAATTGATGGTTATTCCCACTTTGTTTGGCATTTCTCAAAAAGAAAGTTCCCACATACGTCATCTCATCCTCCATTAACCCCAAAACTAGCGACAAAAGCACCAAGAAAATGCCATGCACTTCCATCAGTAAACCAATTATCACTACGTAACAGAATCAAAATAATTATAAGATCTTTTCTTTCTTTGATTACATGCATTTTTCATGAGCAATAAAAAGGTAAAATACCATATATAAATCACTCTATTATGACGTACAAGAGACATGCAAATAATAAGAGTGACCATTTCAAAATATTCCGACCATAGAGTTTGGATAACAATTATAATTATTGGATAACATGAAAATCTAGGCATCCATTGAGCATGTAATATTGTGCACATTAAAGGGTCCACAAAACCAATCACCGATTCTTTATTGGGTTTGCACTAATTAGTTATTCCAGTTCCGAACACTCTAGATCGACTTCAAGATTAATTTGGATCAGCAAATAACAGGTGTCCATAATCATGTTATTTCGAAGTAATTAAACAACACTAAATCACATTAACAAAAGACCTGATGATCTAATAATGTAATTTGTTTTATATGGTGATGTTTCAACAATGCTTGACTGAATTAATTTGACATTCAAAATATACTTATGGTAGGTATAGATGGGGAGGCATGAGCAAAGCATGCATGAGACATCAAAGGAAATAATATTCAAAATTGCGGTTGTGATATGAGGAATTTGGTTGGCATTCATTAATTTAATTAATATTCTAATTTTCCGACGACGTAATCACATTTTGAACCTCTTGCCTCCAATACTAATAATATTTGTACATATAATACGGTTGGTAAGTTAGAAAAATAAGAAGGGATTACAGAAAATAACCCCACAAAAAATAAAGAGATATGTGTGGTTACATATTATATACATCGAAACGGAAGCCTTGAATTTCAATACAATTATTAAGCGTAACTCGCCCACAATTAAATGAAATATCCTCTCATTTGTTTCTATTTTTCACTATTAAAGTCCTACTTTTTTTTTTATTTACATAATCCTCTTCTTCCTAAAACTTTTCTTTTCTCTATCATGTTTCTCTACAAAGAGTTAATTATTACATGGTTGCATATGCAAGTGTTAATGAAGGAAAAAATAGAGAAGACTACCACACCAAAGTTATAGGAAAATGAAGGATATATAAATGTTAAGAATGCATAACCCAATATCTTAACGAGTATGAAAATGCGATGGTGATATGATAGCCTACGAAGTGGACATATAATTGGTTCTCCAAAAAGTTCAAAACGAGTTTCCTCCTTAATCCTAATATTTTGAACAAAAATTCTTTCAAATAGTCAAGTACTACTGAAAAGAAGTTTCGTAGCATCGGCTAACTTATTCAGTTCACGATGAGACCTCCTTCGAGTGATGATAAACAATGAAGTGATAATAAATAAATGTATTAATAAATTTATAGTTTGATAAAAGTGGGATGGTTTTTTAGGGAGTTCTAATATAAATTGAACAAGAAATATAGTAATCATGTATAATTGCATATGTTCTCAACACAGAAGGGCAATAAATTATGATTGAACCGTGCAACTCATTTGAAGTTTCTTACTTTAAAATTCAGAGATGGCATTGTTTGAATTGACCACAAATTTTTCAAGTGGACGTGAATTTTGAACTGATAAGAGGTTAGGAACTTAGGTGAATTTGAGGATGGAAAGTGATGGACTTCTTGAGAAAATAAAAAGGAAAGCTGGTGATGAATATGATGAATCAACAATAATCTGATAGGGACCATATCCTGTGTCTGCACCACCCACTGCCCCTCTGTGTCCACCCCGTGTTTCTATGTGTGCCTTTTACCACCATTGTACAGCCGTCTCCTCCCTAATCACAACCCTTCTCAAAACTCTTTCTTTTATTAAAAAAAATATATGATCTAATTAATTAAAGAGTATACTCACTAGTAATTTTTTTGAAATGAAATAAGAACTTTCATTAATAACCAGAAACAGTAGCAGAGAGTTTCAAAACGAAGAAAGAAAAAAGAAACAGTAGTAGACTACAAAACCCTAGTCAAACATGAATCAAATGGTCTGCCCCAAACACATAAATCGGGTAGAGAACCTGGTCCAGGAGCAATATGGTGAGCTAACAATTTTACCGATCTAGGAACACATCTAAAATACCAAAATTTACGTATTATGATGTGCTATTGGGTCACATTTTAACTTGGGATCACCTATACTTGATTGTCGACTAATTTTGTCAACGCCAAAAAGAACTGTAAAAATTGTTATTGATGGAACCTTACTTGTAGCAAGTAGTTTGAAAAATTTTCCGACCACCTTCTACCGCCGCCGTTGAATTTTATTTTCCTGTTGTCAATCAACTAATACTGTTTATGGGTTTTAGAATTCCAATTTTGAAAGTCATAGTTGCCTGCTAAGACTAGCTTCAAGAATATCAATTAATTTTTTCATATCAACTTGCTACTTAAGATTGCTTATATATATAAAAGAATTGATAAAAAAAACTATATATAAAAGATTTGGGAAATATTGGCCCCAATAATGAATTTGGATCGTTGTAAATTCTCTCTCTTGCCGTTGTGCAACTAATTGACTGTCTAGTCTTGGCTTATAAGATATCCAAGCCATTTCAATCCAAACATCTATTATATATTTCTAGACATATTTACCATATAACATGATTAATTTATCAATTAGTGGATTCTTTATTTAGTCTCATAAATGGATCGTACATATTCTTCCACAAAACTGAGCAGCTTGCTTCATATTCAAAGATAATATAGAATTATTCGAAAAAAAGACCATATAGAAAGTTTTGAGGACATTTAATGCAATCAACATAATTTTCCAATAATTGTGTTGAACGGCCAAAAAAGAGCAAAACAAACAAAATAGACAAAACGGAAAAAAGGAAGAAATTAATGAGAAGGAAGATCAATATATATATAATAGTTATAGAATTTTTTTCTAGTTATTGACAAGTTATACTTTTTTTAATGACAAACGTCTCTTTATTTTTTTGCCACTTAGTTTTTTATTAGAATAGAATTATTTTTATTGGAATAGAGTTATTTGTTATTAAATTATTGTTGTGGGCAATAAATTTCTTATCTCTTCTTTACAACCTCTTTATTCAATTGCTTACAAATTTTTATAGTTAATAACTCTTAATAAATATTTTATATTTTTAAAGAATCATTAATAAGAATAGTATTATAAATCAATACATATATAATAGTTAGGGAGTTTTCTCTAACTATTGACAAGTGACACTTTCTTTCAATGACAAGCGGTTTTTTGTTTTTTTTGTCACTTAACTTTTTATTGGAATAGAATCATTTTTATTGGAATAGAGTTATTTGTTATTAAATTATTGTTGTGGGCAATCAATTTTTTGTCTCTTCTTTACAACCTCTTTATTCAATTGCTTACTAATTTTTATAGTTAATAACTCTTAATAAATAATTTATATTTTTAAAGAATCATTAATAAAAATAGTATTGTAAATTAGTATCATATTTAATAAACTTAAATCATTTTTTAATATGCATATTATAACTTTAAAAATATTTTTTTATAAAAAGGAAGGAGAAAATTGATAATTTCTTTCTTTGAATAATTTCATGACGTTAGTTGTTAAGTTATACGTTATAACTTTTGAAACAATAATAGAGAATTAATTACGACATTCATTATACACTAACGAGTGAAGTTTTTTTATTTTTTATTTTTCCTCTCTGTTCAATTTTTTATAATCAAATCTCTCACTTCAATATATATATATTTAAAGAAAAAATTTTAAAGTTAGAGAGTTTTCCCAAATTTTGGACAATTATCTCTTTAATTGATTGACAAGTGATATTTTAATGATAAATTTATTTATGCTTATATTCAATATTAATCAATATATATAGAATAATTAGGAGTTTTTTCAAATTTGTGACAAGGGTCTTCTTAGTAGCAAATTTGGAATAACTTCCTAATTTTTATATATTTATTATTGGCTCCCTAACTTATATATATATATATATATATAGATTTTCTTGGTTCGCTATTCATTGAATTGATTTCAAATGATTCACATATGTATTCTCTTCTAAATATAAAACCAAAAATGAGAGTTTTTTTGTTAGGTAATACATAATATATAAAATTTCACACAAAAATATAATTATATAAATTTAATTCTATGGTAACTTGACACTTGGCTAGCTATAGTTTTTCTCAACTTTTGCAAAGTAAATTATTCTCTTATTGACACTTAACTTTTTATTTCTCTTTCAAGTAACTTTTCATTGTTAATGAATATTCTTCAATCATCTATACATTATATTCAATTACTTTTTAAGATTGTCTTAGTGACTAATGAGTAGTCTTTAATCATCTAAATATCACAAATAATGAATAATCAGTGTTGAAGGAAGGTCGAACATTTGGCCTTTTTTGATCGAAATATTATATTTAGAGAGCCGAAAATGGTGGACTCAAAATATAAAAAAGAGATAAAAAAAGAACGATGTAGTCTCTATTGTCTCCTATGCTCTTCGGAGAATTTCACATTAAGATCTTAACTTATCGGTTGCCATTGTTCACGTCAACTTTTAACTTTATTGATTAAGAATTTTATATTTATTCAACTTATTTTAGTGGATGTTTCATTCCTTTTGAAGTTTTTTTGAGCTATTCGTTTTTTTTTTTCTGAATTCAAGTATGCGTTTTGTTTAAAGCAAAATTGTAATTCATTTATTTAATTTTGAAAAGTCTAATTTTTCAGTCTCACGGTTATTTTTGTATCTAAAATTGAGAATAAAAATAAATTTTAGAGTTTCAAATTGAATGATTTAAAACAGATGATGAAAAATAAAAAAGATAGTAAATTTTAATTTTATAATTGATCTCTTTAATTGTCCCATGATAATTAATTATTTAATACTATTATTGATTTAACCACAAATATTTGCTTAAAAATTTAAAATCACACTTAATTTAAATATTAATCTAATTTTTTCTTAAATTTATTTTGAAGTTTTAATTTGAAGTTTTAAAAAGAAAATTATAATTTTCTGTAGGTGGTACGAGAATTATACTAGTTATGCTTAAACTGAAAAAAGGAAGAAATTGTGTTGAACGGCCAGAGACCTAGATTTCTTTCCCTCATTCATCCATTTTCAATCTTTTTTTTTTTGTTTAAACGGAATCAATAATACTAAATTACAATTTTTTAAGAAAAAAGTCGGTGTTACTTATATATATATATATATATATTTCAATTTAAATTACATTTAAAAATATGTACCAGACCACTCTAAAAATTTTGATTATTTTTTAAACATTGTTTATGTGATTTCAATTTTAATTGTAATTGTACTGAACACTTCAGAAGGAATTTGGTTTTGATTCCAAATTGAACCAAATAAAAGCTATAATTTGTCATTCATTTTCCAATTCTTTCAATTTAATTTTCGATTCTGAAATTTAAAACAAACGGCCTCTCCAATTTTAATATAAATGGTTCAAAAAAATCGCACAATTTTGTAAGTTTTTGGTTCTTTAATGTTTTTTAATTTAATTAAACTAGTGAATCTCGCAAATGAGGAGTGGAATAGAGTTGAAAGATTAACCGCGTGATAATGAGGCTAACCCCAAGGCGGTTAAATAAAAACCACAGTAGAAAAACACAAAACTAGAGAATCAGGACCTCAAGACAACTCCCCACTCATCATTTCACTCATCTCGAGATTTCCCTCTCTTCTTTCTTTGTCAATTAATTAATTAAATTAAATAAAAAACAGCCATGAAGAAGAAGAAGAGCTCAGCTGTGATGAAGAAGAAGAAGAAGAAGAAGAAGAAGAAGAATTGGTGACAGAGAGAGATAAAGGAAGGTGAGTTTAGTTGTGCCCTCAGAACCCCACGCCCACTAAATCACTTTTTTGTTTGTTTCCTTCGCTTCTTATCTTGACCTTTTCATTTATTGTTATTAATTACTAATAACCTTCTTTCCTCTCACTCTGTCTCTCTCTTTTAGATTTGTGTGCATATATTTTGCTTTCGTTTTTGATTCGATCACGTTTTTTTTAGTTGGGATCTGTTTTGTTTTTGCCTTGATTTTGTGTTTTCCTTTGTGTTCATAGGACTCTGTGAAAAGGGTTGTTGTGGTTTTATTGTTTGATTAATGGGTTGAATTCAACTTTTCGTTCGGTCTCAATGGGGAGTCTGAGTGAAGAAGAGGATCAGTTCTTTGACACTCGTGAAGAAATCACCTCTGTTTCCGATTCCGCCTCAGACTGCCCTGATATTAATTTAGATTCCGATTCTTGTTGTTTTGATTCATTGCCGGGTACTGTCAGTTACGAGGTTTGGATCAAGAATCCTGGCAACATTCGCGAACGCCGCAACAAGTTCCTTAGATGGATGGGGTTTAACGTTGATCAGACGGTTAGGGATGACGACGATGATGATCATGATAATGTGTCTTGTAGTGAGGTGGAAGTTGAGACTGATAGGATTAGCAAATATAGTGGTGCGGTTTTGAGATCGAGTTTTGATAATGATGGGTTCTCGTCGAGCCAGTTTTCAATCTCGTGTTGGTCTAGTGATGCCCGAGACTTGTTGGATGGATCGTTGGAGGAGAATTTCTTTTGCAGCATTAGAAATTTGGATAACGGAATGGAGTTCATTGTGGATGAGTTGGGCCAAGAAGGAATGTTGGGGAGGATTCGAGATGTCGGCTCGAACCAGTTGCTCTCTGTTTCGGAGTTCGAAAGGAGACTCGGATTGTCCCCTCTGGTTCAGCGTGTCATGCGCAGGGACGCTGAAGAAGGTCCGAATTTGAAAGCAGCTACGAAGCGTATAAAGATGGGATGGTTGAAAAGATTAGGTGTTGTTGCCTGTATTGTTAATACTCAAGTTGAAGGCAGGAGCACCAGTTTCCATGATCCCTCTGTTGTTGCCAGGGATGGGAATCAACTGGTTAGCGTTCGGTCATACTAGAAGCGGTTGAAAGAATTCTCTGCTCTTTACATGAGACAGGATATTCCTGCTCATGAGGGTTCAATTTTGACAATGAAATTCAGCCCAGATGGGCATTATCTTGCTAGTGCCGGTGAAGATGGAATTGTGCGCTTGTGGCAGGTGATGGAATCGGAGAGGTCAGACCAGTTCGGCATTTTTGATACTGACCCTTCACATGCATACTTCACAGTTAATAACCTCTCTGAATTAGTTCCCCTTCAGGCAGAGAAGGAGAAAAAGGGTAAATTGAAGAGGCTGCCAACCACGTCAAACTCTGCTTGTGTCATTTTTCCTCGGAAAGTGTTTCGACTATCAGATAAACCAATCCATGAGTTTTATGGGCATTGTGGAGAAGTCTTGGACCTGTCATGGTGGAAGGATCTGGTTAGTCATTGCTCCGATGAAGTTTATGCATCTACAATGCATTGATGTTGAAATGTATTTCTGATTCCTATCTATTCTATGCAGTATCTCTTGTCATCCTCTGTCGATAAAACTGTTCGTTTGTGGCAATTAGGATGCAACAGATGCCTTCAGGTCTTTTGCCACAATGAATATGGTGAGTTGCTTGCTGCTTGTTGGTCTTCATATGTTGTCCCTGATAATGTTTGTTACAACTGATGAATTAAATGGAGCATTTTGCACCCCTACTAATTGTTTTTCCTTGATGCTGCAATTTATACAGTCACATGTGTTCAGTTCAACCCTGTGGATGAAAATTACTTCATAAGTGGCTCCATAGATGGAAAGTACGTATTTTTTAATATGATAATGAATATTTATTTTTATCTTCCATTTGACGGGACTGATAATGTACAGAAAAATTGATTTCTAAGTTTCTAATGTTTATCCTAATTAGTAGGTCAGTTCATAGATTTTTAGAGAAAGACAAGTACATTCTTGAGGTAAAAAATCGGATTACATTTAAGTCTTTTTGTTAGTAGTGTGTCATTAATCTATTAGTAAGTTGCTGATGTGTCGTCTGATTCACTTTAAATAAAATTTTAAAGAAAAAAATGCCCTTGAATCTATTTTATTAGACCATAAGGAACTCTAATTTCCTTTTCTTCTACTTTTGTTCTTCTTCTTTGAATTTCAAAACATTTTTTAGCTAATTTGGTTTGGAAATTTGAGTGGAAAGTGGTGGATGGAGATGATGTTGATCTTTCTGAGAAGCAAGAGTTCACGATTCCAATTGAAAGTACATGAAGGTGAAATCTGTTAATAGAAACCCATCTCAGTTTAACAAGGGATTATGTCAAAAATTGGAGCAAACACCAAAAGAGAAAAGGTTGTATAAACAAACAGGTTCAATCTTAGTTCCTCAAGTTAAAATCTTACAGTTTCAAACAAACAAATTGAAAATGAAAATTTCTAGGTTTCCAAGAACCAACTACCTCTTTCAAACTTCTAGAAATTTCTGGGTTTCCAAAAACTAGCCACCTCTTGGTATGACACAAGGTTCTACTGGTATTTAAATTTTACAGACCATGCCACTAGAAACCACCATCTCCGGAACCACCATGCCACCGGAAAGAAAAAGCACTCCGCCTAAAATCAAAAAACCATTTTATTTTGTACCTAAATTTAAAATCGATAGCAAAATTGAAATCATAGGCCATGTAAATAACAAAGAATAGAATTGAAGGTTTGCAAAATTGTAATTAACATCTAAGTTACAAATTCAGAATCGATCAAATCTTATCAAACAAATTAACAATCTAACAAAGAACAATTCAACCTTTGCCACAAGCTGAAAATTAGAGAACCACTCAAACTCACTTGCCAATTTTGTCAGAAACAAAAAATCAAATCTCAATAACAAAATTGAAGCTCAAGCGGACCGTGACTCCTTCCTCAATAACCATGAATCCTTTCCTTAGCCACATCTTCGCTCCCAACTAAACCAAAAAACTTTTCAACCAAACCCCATCATCATCCACTCCACTATGAAACCCACAGACCCAATAACCACTCCAGTGTGAAACCTACAAACCACAACTCCTCCAGGACAACATGAAACCTCCACGAGCAAGTGGGTTAGACGTAGTTGTGAAAATGGTCATCTCTAATATCAATGCCCCATTGAAACCTAATTGAAGGTACAGATTTGCAACTAACAACGCCTCATTCTTTGTTTTGTCAACAAATGAGAGGGAGTGATGGGTGTTGAAACCAACAAATTAATTTATACTCTAAAGCCCTAAATAAATGAAATTTGAAGATAATGGCAAATATGATCGAATCCACAGAGACTGACAAAGTTTTATCTAATTGCAGAAAATAACAATAAAAGTAAAGATGAAGGTTTGATTGTAACGAAAGTAAACAGAGCAATTAAAAAACGCAATTAAACAAATCAAGAATACATAATTATTAAGAAAGAAATAAATATCACGAAAGCATTGTCAATGTACATCTTCGTCTCGCTTTGTTAATTGATCACAGGTAACAAAAAATAAATCAGTATTGTCCATACATGCAAGTTATAGTTACAGATGACACATTCAGTAACCAATCTTTACTTACTATTTCGGTAGTTCTGGGACACCCTGCAAAATTCAATTTATCGGTTGCATTAAGAATTATAAAGACCCTAACCAAGCCAATAAACTCGAAAGCAACACTTTATTCAAGTAAGATTATTTTTTTCTGTGAATGACAGTTTAAGCTCGTTATCACAACAACAACATTAACTTACCAACTATGTTAGACACGCAATCATAGATCTACGAATCTAACTGGCAATTTATTATTCTATCAACCAATTTAATCATTTGTTATCAAATCAATTGACAGAATAATAATAAATTCAAGAACATAAATAGAGTAAATGCATAAAAAGTAAAGAATTGATAAAAACAGAACCTCACGATTAATTAAAGATCGACTTTGATTGTACATTGAGTAGAAAAGAGTTTAGCAATTCATAATGTATTGAAGAACACAAGAGCAATAATAGTTTTTGTTAATCCCCAAAATTGCAGAAGAAGGTTTCTGCGACTGCCACCCATGTTTTTATACGTGATAGCAACTTATGACCTATTAAAATTGTTCCAGATGTTCCAAAATTAACCCTCCTAAAAGATTATAGACTTATTCTTCAAGACAACCACATCTCTGCCAATTGTCTAAAATAGGCATGACACATGATCTTTTAATGTTTGCCAGCATGTCTTGTGTTAAACGGGCGTTCCCATCTCGTTAAGGCCTTGAAGTGATCATCAAAATCTAGTCTTTAAGTAAATCAACTCCAAATCTAGTCGCTTTTATCCAAATCAACCCTTGAATAACTACAAAATAACATAAAAACACAATAATATGGAAGATAATGCATGCAAAATAATACTAACATGCTAATACAAAGATACATAAAATGCATCCTAACAGGGAAGGAGGGAGGAAAGGGGAGAGAGAGAGAGAGAGAGAGAGAGTGAAATGGAGTGATTTGGGACTTGCGAGGAGAAAGAGAATGAGGTTCGGTGGTGTGAGGTGTGGCGATGAGAGAGGAAATAAGAGGGGAGAGAGAGAAAGAGAGAGAGGGGAAATCTATTTGAAATGGTTGTGGGTTTTGATTTTAAGGGAGGTTAGTATGATAATGTTATATTTTTGTTATCTCTGTCAGTCAAAAACACTTGTGAAAGGCTAATTTACTTTCGCAAAAAAATACGAGGATTAACC
The DNA here is from genome assembly GCA_948243855.1 of Flueggea neowawraea. Classification (NCBI taxonomy): domain Eukaryota; kingdom Viridiplantae; phylum Streptophyta; class Magnoliopsida; order Malpighiales; family Phyllanthaceae; genus Flueggea; species Flueggea neowawraea. The sequence continues at coordinate 17,936 of CAODLS010593340.1, forward strand.
AACTTATTAGGACAAACCTGAGGGACTCATAAATTAATTTCGCTAATGTAAATGTCCGTCATTGATAATTCGCTTTTCTACTTCTAAAGAAACCAAAAAGGAAATTGTTTGGAAATTCCTGTATATTCTTTTAGATTAACAAAATTTCATCATTGATAAAAAAATATCTTGTATATTATTTTAACTTGCCGAATTTCTATAATTAATTTCTTGTCTCATTCGCTTATGAGTTCAGAAATATCTAACAAATTGTTTAAATACCTTAAAAAAACTTAATTTTTTGTTACTAGAAGCAAATATAAGTTTGAGCACGCTCTAATATATGGACAGAAGCAAAAGGTCAGTCGTAATGTTATTTCAATTTGAACTATTATTTATTTCTTTAGTCATTTATTTTATCGTCACTTATATAACCTTGTTAAGAAAAAAAAAGTCAATATTTTACGTTGCTCAATAAAGAAGTAAATATTGTCCCAAACCAATGGGATTCGTACGATCTTCCAATTTTTTTTCCTCTGAACTGTTTAATTATTGACAGTTTTTTTTTTGCTTCAAAGGTGGGTCAAGCCCTAATATTCATGATTAACAAGTCGGGGCCAAGCAATGCCCATTTCATCTGCTTTCATAGTTCATACAATTCCTTCGGGGGAGTACAAAATGCTGGTAGAGCCAGTAGAGAGCATAGCTCCTTGTTTAGCCAACCAATCAACGCTTCCATTTGCCTCTCTGAAAATTTTCTTGACATGGATTTGCCAGTCATTCAGGGAAAGGAGTCGTCTGCAGTCTTCCAGTAAGCCCTTATGTTAAGCTGTCTTCAGTCTCGTGGAGGCGAGCCATCCGTAGAGAGTATATGAGTCCACCTCAACATCGAGTTTTGTATACCCCTCTCGTCTAGCCAAGGTCAAACCTTTCCAGAACGCATAAATTTCTGCCTTGATGGCTGAGGCTATGCCCACCGAGCACATAAAAGCCTTTCTGAGGTTGCCCATGTGGTCTCGGAAAATGCCACCTCCTCCAGCAGGTCCTGGGTTACCTCTTGCAGCTCCATCTGTGTTCAGTTTAATAAAATCACGGTGTGGGGGTTGCCAATCAACTAGAATCATTTGTTTGTGTCTGTTCTGTGCAAGATGCCTAGTGCGTGCTTCCTCGGCAGTTTGATAGTCCCTGATTTGTTGATAGAGGAAGAGGTCCTTCCTTGCTGGGATGGATGGATCTCGCTCAAAGCAGCGGAGGTTGCGCCATCTCCATAGCCACCAAAGGGCAATGCTAAAAAGAGCAGCCCATTTATCATTCAGAGACAGGTTATGACATACCCACTCCTGCATCCCCAACTGGAAAAAGATGGGGCTATGCGTCGTAGCTTGCAAAGCATTCCATACCTCTGTTGCAGTGGGACAGTCGCGGAGGATATGTAAACAGTCCACCACATCCAAGCAAGATTGACAGAACCTCGTTTGGCTTAAGTTTCTTTTCACCCTGTTAGCATTGGAGAGAGGTCCATCATGAAGAACCTGCCACAGGAAGCCTCTAATACGTTGTGTGGTACGTACTTTCCAAACCTTCTTCCACAGATCACTTTGTGAGGAGTCATACTCTTGCTGCATCATTTGGATTGCTGACTTTACAGAGAAACAACCAGAAGACGAACCATGCCAAAAGTAAGAATCAGAGATACTCTGGTCAGTCGAGATTGCATAAGCCGCCAGTTCTTGGAGGGCGTCCTCTGGCAAAAAACCACAAAGAAGTTGCCAGTTCCATTGGCCCTGGTTCCAGTATTGACTGGGGCTTTTAACTAACTCCACATCAGGAACTGGGGCGATAGTTCTAGGTAATAGGGGCGAATTGCCAATCCATAAATCCAACCAGAAATTTATTGTTTCTCCATTGCCTAAACTCCATCTTTTACCACTTTTTACCAGGTGCCAAGCTTGGGAAATGCCCTTCCAGGTATTTGTTCTGCCATTTGAGGGGGGTGAATTCGAAGCTGGATCCCCATATTTGTGACTGAGGACCTTCTTCCAGAGTGCTCCATCATTTTCAGTCATTTGCCAACCTAGTTTAGTCATGAAGGCCAGGTTCATTTGCCTCGCCGATCTAATGTTTAGGCCTCCGCATTCAACTGGCTTAACCACCTCCTTCCAAGAAACAAGATGATTTTTTTGTTTAGCATCAGAGGAGCCCCAAATAAAACCTCGTACTTTCTTGTCAATCTCGTTGCATAATGCATTTGGGAGGAAAGCCGTCTGCATTGCAAATATTGGCATTGCATTTAATGTTGACTTTGCAAGTGTAACTCTTCCAGCAAAGGAAAGATATTTACTTTTCCAACCAGCTAACCTTGCATTGAGTTTGTCCAGGATTAACTCATATTTCTCTGATTGTCTTCGGGTGTGTGTAATAGGCATCCCAAATACATGCCAATGTCATCTGAAACTGGGATTCCAGATGACTCTACAATAGCTGAAATAGTCTCCGGATTGGTACCTTTTGAGAAGCAGATTTTTGATTTACCATAATTCACTTTTGCTCCGGATGCCTCACAGAATAAATCCAGGCAATCTTTAATAACAGTTAGTTGGTCCAGCGATGCCTCTGCAAACAGGAGAAGATCATCAGCAAAAAATAGGTGTGAGATTTTGGGCCCACCTCTACTAGCAGAGATAGTCTTCCAGTGACCAGCTTCAACTGCCCCGTTTATCAGACGAGAGAGTCGCTCCATGCAGCATACAAACAAATAAGGTGAGAGTGGGTTTCCTTGACGGATTCCTCTTGTTGGCCTGAAGGAACCCATTGTACTCCCATTCCACATGAAAGACACAGATGACGTGGTGACAACCTTCATAATCACTGCAGACAACTGAGGAGGCAATCCCATGGTCTGGAGGGTATCAAGAATAAAAGGCCATCTGATTCTATCGTAAGCTTTTTCTAAGTCGATCTTTAGAGCCATGGTACCATGACGTCTTGGCTTTGTTTTCACAGAATGGAGGAGTTCCTGGGCAATAATAATGTTGTCATGTATATTGTGAGCCGACACAAAACTGGCTTGGTTAGGACTAATCAGATCAGGGAGGACATGTTTCAATCGATTCACAATTGTCTTAGTAACCACTTTGCACAGGACGTTGCAAAGGCTGATCGGTCTAAGCTTTGAAGGCTGTTGCGGATTGTCAACCTTAGGGATAAGGACTAACAAAGTTTGGCTAATATCTTCCGGAGTTGCGCCCTGGTTTAGCACTTGTAGGACCTTATTACTCAGTCCAGCTCCCACAACCTCCCAGTTCTTTTGAAAAAATATAGCTGGAAATCCGTCGGGTCCTGGGGATTTATCAGGTGCCATATCAAACAGAGCTTTCCTCACCTCGTCAACAGTAAAAGGCCTGTTCAACAGCTGTACATAGTGGTCAGTGATAGCAGGGAAATCGTCTAATAAAATAGTTTGCACAGTATTATAGTTCTCTTCTGTATAGAGATTCTGAAAAAACTTAGAGACAAGTTCCGATAACTTCCTTGGATCAGAAATCCATTCACCAGAGTCTTCTTGCAAGGCTTCAATGCGGTTGTGTTTTCTTCAGATAACCGTAGAGGCATGGAAAAGTTTAGTATTTCGGTCACCATCGTACCTGGTTGCTAGCTTAGCCTTTTGGAACTAGTGTAAATTGATTTGCTCAAGAACAAGAGACAATTCCTGTTGCAGTTCTCTCTCAAGTTTAATCAGGTGCCTGTTCGGTTTAGTGCATAGTTTTGCTTGGATGCCAGATAGTATAGCCCACAATCTCCTTTTCTTTTGGTACAGATTGCCAAAAATGTTGCGGTTCCAGTCCATCAAATCAGCCTGGAGTTCTGCAAGAGCATTTGGGATGGTGCTGTTATCATTCCATTGTTCTCACAAAAAAGGTTTGAACTGGGGGTGGAACAACCATTCCGCTTGAAAACGGAATGGCCTAGCCAGGTTATTCCTTTGGTTGGTCTCCGAGAGGGACAGCAAAAGAGGCATGTGGTCAGATTGCAGCGCAGCCAGATGGTGAATGCTAGCCTCCGGAAAGAGGATGCGTCAATCAATGTTAGCGAGGCCCCGATCCAGTCTAGCACAAAGACGCGTGGTTCCGTCAATTCCCCTAGACCAAGTAAATTTTGGTCCCACAAATCCCAAATCAACCAGCTCCATTGTTTCTACCCAGTTTCTGAATTTCCTGCATCTCCTAAACATTGTGGCAGAGTCCCCTGTTCGGTCATCCATCGATGTTGTATCATTAAAATCTCCAATACAGAGCCATGGTTCCTGACAAGAGTTTCTTAGATTGGCTAAGTCATTCCATAAATCCAATCTGTTGGAGACAATAGGGCTTCCATATACTACAGATAAAATCCAAGTGTGGGAGTTTAACATATCGATTCTCACCGTAAGGTGTTGAGGATGGGCACAAAGAGGAGTGACTGTCAAGGCATTTTTATCCCACAGCAGCCAAATCCCTCCGCTAAAACCATCTGCTTCAATCCTCACAATACCATCAAGCCCGATTCTATCACAAACTCTATCAGCTTGGTGACCACTCACCTTTGGTTCCAGGATAGCTATAACAGAGGGGCAATGAGATTTCCTGTACTCCTGTAGGGCTTGAAATACCCTTGGGTTGAGAGCTCCTTGAATATTCCAAATAAAAATCTTCATGGGCATAAGAATCATATGGAGGACCAGTGAAGAAACCTAAAGTTGGTTCGTCGCATTACAAGGTGTGATGTCTTGGTTCTCTCCCAGAGCCATATCGTCTGGAGCACCTAAATCCATGTGTTCATCATCACATTCAGGTTCACCATCATCCTCCATCAGGTTAGGGTCTGGTGGTTTTCCCAAAGAAGGGACCGAGTTACTCGGTGAAGGTGGTGTGGGGGATTGGGACATGATGAAGTTTGGTTTGGCGCCAACCTGGGGGGAGAGAGGAGTACGGGAAGAAGGGGGGAAAGAGGGGTAAGTTAGGAGTGTTGTGGGTTGGGTGAGTCTTTGGGTTGGGTAGTGGGTTGGATGCAGGTTGGGTACATTTGGTGGGCTTATTTGGGTTCTGGTTTTCTTTGGCACTAGGCCTGAGTGATTTGGGCTTAGTATGGGTTGCTTGGGTTGAGGTTTTAACAGTAGGGGTATTGGCTAGAGGGATTGCATCATGTTGCAGAGGGATAGATTTGGTATTGTCTTTTGTGGTTGTTTTTATGGCTAGAATAGGTTTACCCGCGGCTGTATGCCTGTATTCAATGTTGGGGGATTGAACACTCTTCGAGGCATGAAGTTGTTGCGCACAGGCTTCTGCATTTATTGCCTCTTCTTCCAAAGCTGCAAGTAGGTGGAAACGTGTTCCTTCACCTCCCTCTAAAAATGGGGCTTTTCCTTTCTCTGTCACATCCGCCCTACTTGTCCCTGATTTAGCAGATTTGATGTTTGATCCCGAATTTTCAGGGGAACCAGTAGGGTTACTGGTAGGGCCAGCAGCCGCCTCATTTCTTTGCGAGGACGTGGTGTTCCGACGACGGCGTGGTCCACTCGCAAGCATCCACTCCCCATATTGGTTGAGCACTTCAGGCCGGATGTGCACGCGGTCCTCCATAGTAGAGTCTACCTGGCCTTGCTCTGTGGTCCCCTGGTTCTGATATTCCTCTTCCTGTTTCCGGAGGTCGGGACATACCTCTTGTTTATGTCCATAGAGTCCGCAGTGGAAACAAATCTGGTACAAGCCCTCATATTCCACACGGTGCACTCTTCTTGCAAAAGTGAACTTCGATACCAGGGGTCGAGATAAATCCAGTTCAACACCAACCCTTGCAAACTTCCCCTAGCACCGCAAAGAGTTCTCTCGTCCACTCTTAAAGTTCTTCCAATCTTATCCCCAACTCGAAGAAAAGGCTTGTTGTAGCATTCAAGCTGCAATTCTGGGAAACGAATCCATACTGGCACTTTCTCAATACCAGCCGAAGAGAGATCAAAGAAAGGGTGCCATTTCCGAACTGTTAGATAGTGGCCTGAGACTAACCAGGTCCTCCAAAAATGGCTCTTTCATTTTCCTCTGCAGAAGACAGACGAACTACATAGAAGTAGTAGCCCACATCAGTAATCACATGCCCCGGTTTCAGCTTCCACAGTGCGGGAAGGACCTTACTGAGAATATCATATCCCACATTCTTGCCCATGCACTTTACAATCAGTGCGTTTTTCCACGGATTGCACATCTCTAAGAATTCATCCTTAGTGATGCGAACGTTCGGACAGCCCTCTTCTCCCTCTTCCTCGTCATTTTCCAAGAGGGAGCAGTCCCATTCATCCTAAGGTGACGCCATTCCATCCTGTCCATAGATAGGCTAGAATGGTCAATCAAAGTGTCCTTGAAAGATAGTTTGTTTTTCCTTGGCAGGAAGTGGTCACCTTGCAGCACCGAGGTCGTCTCAGAGCTCCCATTATGCGTTTTCACCTTTTTGTTACTTCTGCGTAAGAGGTCTTCTTCCTCGGAAGTAGGAATGATAATTTGTGTTAGTCGAGTAATAATTATATCATATTATTTTATTATCACATATTATTATATATTTATTATACATAATATAAATATTAAAAAAATTAATTTTATGTCATTCGTGTCGTCATAATTGTATACACTATAATTATATTATCGTGTCATAAATATGTTAAAAATTACCAACTCTACTAAAAAAAGAGGTTTGTTGGAGAGGTTTTTGGTGTATCCATTTTATATTATTGACAGAATTTTGTGGTAAGTAAATTATAATCTTCCACTTATCAAAAAAAAAAAAAGATCACCCAATTCCACCGTGATGAAAAAAAGGAAGTCCACTTGTTTACAAAATTCAATTAAAATGGTCAAAATATACGATTTTTCCACATGATGAACGTCGTAATTATTTAATTGGTAGCCAATAGCAATAATCCTGTGTTGAGACACTCAGACTTTGGCGAGCACGCTTTAGAAGGACAGATAGGAAGAAGGGTCGTTGAGTTACGTGTGACAAATATTAGAAGAAAATCATTCAGTCTCACACATATATATATACCGTCACAATGTGAACTATTGTATGTTAATTTCTAAAGCTTTTGCAGGTCCATTAAGATTGTTCGTGTATACAAAATTAAACACAAAAAGGGGTAAAAAATCTGCCAAAGTGGAAACGAATTTGTGAATTATATATATATATATATACGGGGTGATTAATTTGGTAGCATCTCTAAATTTTCTCAACTTTTTAAGATCTCTATCTGATAATTTGTTGTGATTAGAGAGATTGAGAGGAAAGTGGAAAATGGGAAGGGCTCCCTGTTGCTCAAAAGTGGGGTTGCATCGAGGACCATGGACTCCTAGAGAAGACACATTGCTTACAAAGTACATTCAAGCTCATGGTGAAGGCCATTGGAGATCCTTGCCCAAAAAAGCTGGTATGTATAGATATTAACTTAAATATAACCCTAGCAAACATGTTTCGATTTTAAAATTTTAATTTCGTTTTTCGTTGATATGAAGAAACCTTCTTCTTTTGATAAGTCTGTTTTTACTCTTCAATGTTAAAATTAAATATAACACTAAGTGCTTTAAATCCATTGGTACTATGAAAATTGAATATATAGAACATTTTCTTTTAATGTGATAGATAAACTAGAAATTCGACAATTGTTTTCATGCAAATAAATAGTGAGCTTCTGTGTAGCTTTTTTTTCCTTAAAATGGTAATTTATAGTGGAGATTTTTCCTGATATATAATGGAAGATAGTATCTTGGCCTCTTTAATTAATTTGTATTTTTTTTCTTATTCAAACCTGTTCATCTTTAATTCTTTAGTAATAAATTAGTTAATTATCCTATCAATAAGCTTGTATCCTGATAGCCTGGTATTACTGGCATCATTTTCAATGTTAATAGGTGAAGGTTTCATTTTTAATCAGAGCTAGATGTAAAAAGAAGAAAAAATAGACAAGTGATCATTTTGTGATTGCGGAAATTATATGTCAATTATTAATCATTAATCAGGAGAAGAGAAGGATCGCGTATGATTTAAAATTTTTTCCTTTTATTTTAATACCTTAAATTAAAATGTCATAATCAGTAAATGGTGGTAATTAATTTTGCTATGTTTGAATTATGAAATTAGGCCTCTTGAGGTGTGGGAAGAGTTGCAGGTTAAGGTGGATGAATTATCTAAGACCAGACATCAAGAGAGGGAACATAACTCCCGATGAAGATGATCTCATCATCAGAATGCACTCCCTGCTTGGCAACCGATGGTCTCTCATCGCCGGTAGACTTCCGGGTCGAACCGATAACGAGATAAAAAATTATTGGAATACCCATCTCAGTAAGAAACTTAGAAGCCAAGGAACCGACCCTAACACTCACAAACAATTATCAGAGCAGTCTTCATTCCTACAAGCCAAGAAAAGAAGAAGAAACAATAACACTGCCGCCACCAATAAGAAACAACATAAAAAAAACAAACAAAAAATATCGGAGCCCAAAAAACACAAAGTCCATAACCCTAAACCAGTTAGATTCACTTCTTTATCATCATTACCAAGAAGTGATAGCTTTGAATGCAACACTAATAGTACTACTCTGTCCAGTAGCCAAGAAGGGGAAGTTGGTGGCCGTGTCGGTACCACAGAAGAGGTTTTATTAGATGCTCCTCATGATCAAAGTGTTAGCTTCTTTGTTGGAGACGATAATGTGATTAATGGGTCAGATTTTGAGGTATGCCAGTCTCATGCACCCGAGACGGCCAGTAATAACAATCTAGAGAAACTCTATGAGGAGTATTTTGAGCTGTTGAAGACGGACAATCATAAGCAATTTGAAGTAGATTCATTTGCGGAGTCACTGTTGTTGTGAAAATGAAGCTGATAATGTAGAAAAAATGTACATGCATGCATGTTGAAAGTATGCTTTAGTTAGGGTTTCAGGGGTGATGAGAGTTTGAATCATAGTTTTGGGTTGGCACGTGACTACCTTCTGGCCGTAGGTAATTATTAGAATTGACTTGTGGGTTCTATGTCTATATCACAACAATAATGTTAATATTGTTGGGACAATGTGTGAATGTGACTAGTATTATTCTAAAGATCACCATAATCTTTGATAATGACCTCCGCAGAGGTACGCAAGTTGTGCAAGTTAATTCCAACAAATTTAATGTGTTTAGATTTCGGTTATTTTTCTTCTTCTTCTTTTTGAGGCTGGTTATTTTTCTCCTTTTAAAACATTCGATATTGGTTGACAAAATATTTTTATAATAATTATTTTACCCTCCACATATCATATAATTTCTCTTTTGAATATTCTTTCAGTTAACATATATGGTAATTATTTCAACTATTTTAGCGAAACAAAAGAAATTGTCTACACTCACAAAAAAATATAAGAACTACTTAAGACTATAATGATGGAGTGTTATAATTTTTTTAATTAGAGATCTTTGAGTTTAAATTTAGGCATAGATTAGCTCTAAGGAGAATTTTATGACTCATATGAATTATGGCTAATTCAAATTTGACTAGTCAAATAATAAAAGAATTCCAATATATACATTGATCGATCACATGATCAGGGCTCGGGTGGCTTTTTATATATATGTTTCACTTCTTTCATGACGTGAAAACCCAAAAACCATTCGCTAGAATAATTTATTCATTTTAAGTGAAGTTTTACAAATATGTATAACAGGAATTTTTAAAAGAATCCATATCTTTTTCTACCCTTTAGTTCTTGGAATAGCTAATATCTCAAAAAGTTGGCTTATGATTAGAATATTATTATATTATAACATTTAAAACGCGAATAAACATTCTTAAATTTACTTCCTTCTCTCTTATAATTTTCTTTCTCCTACAATTATTGCAAATAAGTGTTTCTTTTTACTTTTTTAATTCTCCGGTTGTTGGTAAGTGGTAAATATAATACAAGAGAATATATGGGTAATCAGGGACTGAGAGTGAAAGAATGAATTATTCAGAATGTTTGTATAATAGAGTATTAACATTGACATCGAGAATTCGAGGTTAGATGAGCTCGTGGGCGGTTTCTGTTCAAAAGTTGGTAGATTTGTGTGTGTTGACAAACTTAGGGAGGCAAGACTTCTGTTAGGGAAACTGGCGACAGAAGAAAACGTGGAATAACAAAGAGCAATCACACAAGAACACAAGATTTACGTGGTTCGATCAATAATTGATCTACGTCCACGGACAGAGCACAAGTAATTCTACTATTCATAGTCAAAAAACAAGCACACCGGCTTACAACAGCGTTCAAAAGCTTCCTAAGACGTTCTCAAACTCCCCTTATATATTTAACAAGTAATACAAGTCAAAACCAATTAGGAAAACCCTAATTAAAACCCTAAATTCCGTCAGAATTTGTTACACAGTCAGTGAAGTAAAGACACGGACAAAGCTCCTCGAGACACGATCATTCCTTCGTGTTCGTGTAGCCCCAAAAAACCCAACAAGCCAAGAAACGGGCAAAGACACGGCCGTGTCTGCCCAGATCTTGTCTCTTTCGGCTCCAGTGCATCACACGACCAATCCAACGCCCGTGTATCTCCCCTTGTCTATCCAACAACTCTTTTTCCTTCACAAATCCGTCTTTCTTTGGCTTGTATCACTTTCTATAAAGCTTTGATTTCAATCTTGACCAAGAAATTTACTCAAATCTCAACAACTTCCTTTTCAGTGACGTTGATGCTATAAGCAAATGGGTGGATAGTAATATGCCAACCTTAACAAAACCTAAATGCGACAAAATTACCAATTCATACATCATGGAGCTATATTATATCTGGAATCATTATTCATAAAAAAAAATCTGCCAATATTCAACAAGGTATCTCTCTGAAATGGATGAATTGATCTATTTTCACTCTTAGCTTGTTGATCGATTATATCCCCAAACCCAAAGCTTCGGTTAGCGGTAACGGTTCAAATATGTAAATTCGTACAAGAATTTTTAAAAAATACATAATAAACATATAACCAATCGGCTCGTAGTCCATTAGTATTTTAGTCAATTCTACTGTTGAGGATTCATTGGTTCGATTTTCGGTGAGAAAAAAAAATCATTTATCAAAATTAAAAAAAAAAAAGACATGTAGACATGTTAAGATCGTAGTCGCCCTTATAGTGGGAATTATGTATACAGATACTTGCATGCTATACTTTCTTCGCATAAGAATTAAGATGTAATTATTGAATAGAGTTTTATCCATCTTTAATTTGATATCGTAGTCTTTAGTTTGCATCACCACTTTGATGACTAATTAGTTTCTTAATAAAATTATGATTTGCCAAAAAAATATAATATCTTTTTTTTTTAATTACACACTCTAGAAATAAAGGGATCTTCCTCGTTAATAAAAATTTAAAAGAGGATTGGAACAATATCTTTCCTCGCTCAATGATTTTCCATAGCTAAAGCTCGATAAAGGCACTCGGTAAGGGCAGATGAAATGCTATCCCCTTCTAGGATCACTTCACTTGCTTGACAAGTTCATTTTCCAGGTTATTTCTCTAGGGATGAGCCTAGAAGGAGACTGGGAGGTCATCCCTCTCCCAAGCTATAACACCCGTTGAGGTTATGCGTATCAACCCTACGGGATACCAATTATTACTGCTTTCATATATCTAAAAATCTTAGGTCATATTTAGACCGTGGTCAGTTCATAGATTTATAAATGTACCAATAAGAATAATCTATGTACGGACGAAATTAAGTCGAATATATTTGTTATAGTCCGATATATATTCGGATTCTAATTAAACACGTAGTCAAGAAATGACCAATATAATTTAGAATTGCAAGATATCAACACCGGACCCAATTTATCAATTTGTTCATGCCATGACCAGTATATATGCGTAATCACATGCCTACTTACCACTAGGGACTTTTTCTGTGCCCTTATCATCATCATAATCATGAACTTAGTTTGTTTCTTCGAGTATAAAACTGTACATCAATTTGAGTCAATTCAAGATTATCTTTCCCCCCCTAGTTTACCACGATCTTTATTTTCTTACGTGTATGTGGTTTATAGCACGCAATGTAAAATAAAAATAATATATTCTTTTCTAAAACTCGATTGATTTCTTTTCTTGAACTGTAAATTTATGAGATTTCTCAGTGCAGATCAACTTGGAGTATGAATATATACAATTTCTACACATTGACGTTGCTTTTCTTTTTCCTTTCCTGGTGGGCCATATTAAAGTCGGTAATGGCTATTAAATTCGCCACTATTATAGATAGGCATCTATGTTCTATATATCCATGCAGAACACAGAAGCGGGGCCTCATGGTGGGGAGTGGAAATTCCCTCAGATAAAGCCCCCAGTATGACACAAAAAACAGAAGCAGGTCCCCCATTATTAGTTGGGTCCATTTCCCCTTTGTGATTAAGTTTAATTACTCATTAGTGACTCCCAACTCCCATGCCCTGACCTACCTCGTTGTTCCATGCTATAAACTCAATCTATAGTCCACTCTTGAATGGTTCTTTCGCAAAATATTTTAAGTATACTTTTAGAAAGTAATTATACAAAAAATATCATATGAATTTATTTGTTTAAATTTTACTTCTTCAATATATAGAATTGTAATATTAACATAGACACAAAACACTTTTTATTATCAACTAAAAACACATAAATTAGCAAAATAATTTATTTATTTCAAGATTACTACAAATGATAATCAAATGGTTAAAGCGGCAGTTTAGTCTTGTAGTGACCCAAGTTCAAACTTGAAAGTGATAAGGATACAACACCTGTTACGTGACATACTTGGACTAGGACTCATCCTATTCTGTTGTAACAACCACGTGTATATCTCTCTAAGTGTATATATATTGCTAAACAGTAATGAAACACTCACTGGAAAACTTAACCTCTTTATGGTATCAGAGCCGTAAAGCTCTTAACTGAGACTCATAAATCATTTGTTCTTTTTCCTTTCTTGCTGCTTCACCATGGCCGACAACATTCAAGCTCTTGTTCCAGTAACCAACAATACTTCCATCCCCAATGTGACCATTCCAGTCAAATTGACATCTACCAATTATTTCCTTTGGAAGATGCAGTTGGTACCTCTTCGCCGTATGTATGACCTTTTGGGTCATGTTGATGGCTCTTCTCATCAACCTGCAGCGGTGGTTGATGGAAAACCGAATCCGCTATATCTGGAGTGGATTCGTCGTGACCAACTCGTACTTAGTTGGATTATTTGTTCAGTTTCGGAGAATCTGCTGCCTCAAATTGTTGGCGCAGATACGGCTTGAGATGCGCGGCATCGTCTTGCCACTACTTATGCATCAGGCTCTAAGGCGCAAGTTCGCTCACTTAAGAATCAATTGTTTAACATTCAACGGAACAATAACACCATTACCCCGTATCTGCAACATGCGAAGGAAATATCTGATCAACTTGCTGCCTTGAACAGTCCTATTTCCGAGGACGATTTGGTTGCCTACATTATTGAAGGCTTAGGACCGGCCTATCGACCTTTTGTTCGGGCTCTTGAAGCTCGTCTTGATACTGTCACCTTTGCCGATCTGTATGGACTCTTATTGAGTGAAGAAACTCAACTCCAACGTAATGAAGTCCCTCTTGACTCGTCGAATGCTTCGGCTCATTTTACTCAACGCCATCCACCCCGAAATCAACACCAACATACTCGTGGCTCTCGAGGTTGGGGACGTGGTCGATCACAATACCACAACAAACCCACTGTGTCCCCTATGCCTTCTTCGGTCAACCGTGACATTACATGTCACAATTGTCGTGGTTTTGGTCACTATGCGAGACAGTGCCCATCTGGGAAGTCCCAACCGGTCTCCAATGTTGCTGTTACCACTTCATCACCACACGCTCAAGATTGGATTGTGGATTCTGGGCCGACCCATCATTTGACATCGAACCTGGATAACCTTGCTATTCATTCTGAATACACTGGCCCTGATGAAGTGACCATTGGCGATGGTAATACCTTATCTATTTCTTACTCTGGCTCCTCTACTATGCATACTTCAACTTCGTCTCTTGCCTTCAAAAATATTTTACATGTGCCTACTGTGTTTCAGAACTTACTCTCTGTTCATCAACTTACCAACCATAATCCTGTTTCTGTTGAATTTTTTGCTAATCACTTTGTTGTGAAGGATGTGAACACAGGGAACGTTCTTTGCCAAGGGGAGAGTAGAGATGGGGTGTATTCGTTGTCTCTCAACCGTCGTCTGTCTTCTTCAATAAAGCCACAAGCCTCCGCTGCACTCTCAACGTGGCACGAACGTTTGGGACATGCCCATCTTCGCATTGTTCATCGTGTTCTTAAAGACAATAATTTGTCATTTTCTAATTCCCAAAACTTTACTGTTTGTCATGGTTGTAATGTTGGAAAGGCTCATAAATTGCCATTTTTTCGTTCATCGTTTCATGCTTCTAAGCCCCTTGAACTCGTGTGCAGTGATGTTTGGGGACCTTCCCCAGTTGATTCAATTGATGGTAGTCGGTTTTATGTGTTATTTTATGACCATTTTTCCAAGTACTGTTGGGTTTATTTTCTTAAGTATAAATATGACTTTAAGAACACATTCATCAAGTTTCATCATTTTGTTGAGCGTTTCTTTCATACCAAATTACTTTCCTTTCAGGTAGATTGGGGAGGGGAATATCAAGCTTTAACACCTTACTTGCAGGACTGTGGCATTGAGCAACACATTTCATGTCCATATACTCCTGAACAGAATGGTTGTGCCGAATGAAAACACCGCCATGTTGTTGAAACATGCCTCTCTATGCTGCACTCTGCCAAAGTACCTTTGAAGTTGTTAAGATTGGAGTGAATTTCTTGATCAAGATTGAAGTCAAAGCCTTATAGGAAGTGATGCAAGCCAAAGAAGGACGGATTTGTGAAGAAAAAAGAGTTGTTGGACGGACACAGGGAGCTACACGGGCGTGAAATTGACCGTGTGATGCACTAGAGCCGGAAGCGACAAGAACTGGGCGGACACGACCGTGTCTGCGCCCATGTATTGACTTGACGGGTTTTTTGGGCTACACGGGCACGAAGGAATGACCGTGTCTAGCGGAGCCTTGTCCGTGTCTTTACTTCATTGACCGTGTAACGAATTCTGACAGAATTTAGGATTTTAATTAGGGTTTTTCTAATTGGTTTTGACTTGTATTACTTGTTAATTATATAAAGGGGGTTTGGGAACGTCTTGGAGGGTCTTTTGGCCAAGTTGTAACTCTGAATAATAGAATATTTGTGCTCTGCCCGTAGACGTAGATCGGTTATTGGTCAAACTACGTAAATCTTGTGTTCTTGTGTGATTGCTCTTTCTCCACGTTATCTTCTATTGCCTGATTTACCTGACAAGTGGTATCAGAGCCACATAAATTTGTTCATAAACTTTGGGTTCGTTCTGCAGACAGAAGATGTCTTCGTATAAATTCGATATTGAGAAATTCAATTGTTCGAATGATTTCAAGCTGTGGAAGCTGAAGATGAAGGCGATTCTGGTTTAGCAGAAGTGTGAGGAGGCGATTGAAGGTGAAGAGAAATTGTCGGTAGAACTGACATCGGCGCAGAAAGCGGAGGCTGTGAAGAGAGCGCATAATGCAATTCTATTGAGTCTGGCAGATGAAGTCTTGAGGGAGGTAGCTGATGAAACTACTGCAACAGACTTGTGAGAAGCTTGAAAGTAGATATCAGAAGAGATCCCTGTCGAACAAGCTTTATCAGAAAAGGCAACTGCATACCTTGAGGATGTCAGAAGGCATGCAGGTAAACGAACATCTTGATAAATTTAATAGGATTGTATTAGATTTGAAAGGTTTTGGTGTTGACATTGATGATGAGGATCAAGCTATGTTTCTGTTGCATTCGTTGCCTGAGTCATATGAGAGTTTTGTTGATACTATCATGTATGG
>CAODLS010593390.1:0-14486 GCA_948243855.1 Flueggea neowawraea
TATCTTTTTGGGCTTGTTTAAAGGAGGATCAAGGATATAATTGCCCAACACAGAGGAAGCCTTGTGCTTGAGTTGCAGCAAAGATCTCTTGAATTCAATTCTATAATTGGAAAGCATCAGAATATTAAGTAAGCCCCCAAACGTTGTTAAATTTAGTATCATTAATTATGAATTTTTTTTTCTATAATTGAATCAACTTCATCAAATGGGAACCTGATCGAAGGATTCATGCAGGTCTTCTCTGGTTGAGAGGATGCCAGTTTTGGATGAGGCTACTTTTATTGGAAGGAGAGCTAGTTCTTTGCCAGCAACTGTTTCGACTTCTAGTGGCCCTTCAGTTAATCTTCCTAATGGAAACGCAAAGCCTGCTGCTGCTCCTCTTGTTGATTTACTTGATCTTTCTGATGATGGTCCAGCTCCTAGCTCTTCTGGTGGTGATTTTCTTAATGATCTTCTTGGTGATTTGTCAACCACTTCAACACAATCAGGTTAGTTTGATCGGGCTTGCTAAAGGCAGCTTGTACATCTTTGAACTAGTTTCTCCATGTGTCTCTGCATACTTATCTTTCTTTTATTTTATCCATCCAATCTCAGTAGGCTGAGAAACTGGGTTGCAAAAATTGGGACATATTTTTTCTATTATTGATGTTAGAGTCCTTTTCTTGTGACCATATGGAATATTGTACCTCTGTCTGATGCTAATTTGGTTGAGTGCAAATTCTTTCTGCCACGTGCAGACTTTTAGAACATATCTAGTGTGTATAATAGGGACTTTATATTGGAGTCACCGAGGAGTTATCACGTATTTCATCGAGCATCTGACTATATACCTTTACTACTGCAAATAGACTGAAGTGTTTCTGTAGTTGCGGTTAATTTTGTAGCTCTGATCATGAAATTTTTCTATAAGTCCTACATGATGATTGGTTTTTCTAAGACTTAACATTCTTTACCATTACATGTCCTTAATCTCTACTTGCTATACCACCCTCACCATCTTTTTCAATATATATATATTTTTTTCATTTCAACCTTACTGTTTTCAACAATCTTATGCCAAAGGAGGAGCTACATTTGAATTCTTTTCAAAATGACATTAAACTTTATCCTAGTCTTTGATGATGAATAACAATGTTTTTGGGCCTTTTTTATCTTTCAGCTGCAGCTCAGGCTCCAAAAGCTGGGACAGATGTGCTACTAGATCTTCTGTCTATTGGAGAGTCTCTTCATGTACAACCTAGCTCATCCACCACTGATATTTTGTCCTCCGGTGAAAATGTAAAAACACCAACTGCGTCACTTGATGTGCTCACATCACCTAATCCACCTTCTGTGCAACCTACTTCTACCGTGGCTGCTCCTATGATGGATTTACTGGATGGCTTTGTTCCCAGCCCACCAAAGCCTGGTATAATTACTTGTAACTTTACATTTTTTCCTCATTGTTTGGTTAAATGTCCAAAATGGTGACAACCCAACTTTCTGTGAACAGAGGATAATGGTTCGGTTTATCCATCTATTATTGCACATGAGAGCAGCTCCTTGAGGATAACTTTCAACTTCTCAAAGCCTTCTGAGAACCCTCAGACGACATTGATCCATGCATCCGTTACAAATTTGTCACCTGATGTGTATACAGATTTTGTTTTCCAGGCACCAGTTCCCAAGGTAACTATAGTTAGTTGCCTACTGAGCAATCTATACATCTTGCCGTGGTTTCTATGGCATCTTCATATTATTTTTCTAATGAAATCCATAGTAACTTCCAACTTCTGCCTTTGATTTGTGTTTGAAGTCCTATTGTTCATTGAATGTTGGTGTTTTGATCTAGTTACTTAGCTCAAAACCCCACAACTTTATAGCATGCATTTCCTAATATAACTTTTGTCAATTTGCAGTTTCTTCAACTGCACTTGGATCCTGCTAGCGGCAATACGTTACCCTCGAGTGGTGGTGGATCCATAACTCAAAATTTGAGAGTTACGAACAGCCAACACAGGAAGGTAATATCTTGCAACTTCTACAATCCTGGTTTCTGAATTTTGTGGCATGAACATGACAGATTTATTGTGTATCATATGGCTCTTGCTGATAAATCATTGTAACTTTATTTCAACACATTTCTTACATAGTTAATTTGAGTAAGGCATTTGCAGTTCCGTATTAAATATTTAGTTGGAGAGCGCCATTCTTTTGCTTCACATAATTTACCTGGATCATGCATCATACTTTCCATTGAAATGTGCGGAAGTAGAAGATGTTGCATGCTCACATAAAGTTGTATATTTTTCAGAAAGCCCTATTGATGCGAATACGGATAGCTTACAAAAAGAACGGGAAAGATATGTTGGAAGAAGGGCAAATCAACAATTTCCCTCGGGGTTTATGAAGTTAAACAACCCACAAATTTGTTCATCATGTCAATGTATGAGCTCTTTTTTTTTCCTTCTTTTTTCTCCGATACAGCTTTTGCTCGTTACACTCTGTAGTGGTAGTTGAGTCATTTTCATTTTTGTTATTTGAGAGGCATTTATGGGTTGTAGCAGGTGAAAATGAGATTTTGCACGAGTTTGGAATGTCCAATTCGCTCACATATTTTTCTCTTTTAGGTAAAATTTGTGTACATTATTACAAAACATTTCTGTACGGAATCGCGAGAATTGAATTTTGCCTTGGAAGCTTCTGGGAAAACTCTGTCGCTCTGGAATTTGTTGTTCTTGTGTTCACTCGCAAGCACGTCTTCTTGTTAATTTTTGGAATTTATTAAATGACATTGTATTTGAGATTGTATTCATCTTTTTAATCTTGAAATCAGTTCAAAACCTGGTTATACTTTACTTGAGATGGATTTTAGCGGAAGAATTTTCCTCGACCATGATTTAATCATAAAAGGAAGCGGTAAATCATCTGCTACATCCAGTATGATGATGCACATGAATGGATCCACTTGAAATGCATTCCATGGTTCATCGGCATGTAAAGTGGCAGGCTACACTTGGCATTCGAATTTGGATGAGCATGCACAGAGTAAGGAAAAACTTGTCCAGTAGCAACTTTTTATATATTTTCATCAATTTCATACTATATTTTTATTATTTAAATTCCCATCCCCCATATTTCACAAATTCAGCTGTCAGGTGGCACTTCAGAGTTTAATGCACCGAAAATGTACGAGTATGACAGCGAGAATCAGAGAATGATTAAGACCTTGGATGCTAACTGCTGCCAAATTTACCCTACTCTGTGTCTGCCTCTAGCACATGGCCTCAGTGATGTCTCTTACGGGGAACAAGACAATAACCCTTATCATCTCTTTATTTTATGCTCTACCATCCAAACCAAAAAGAAAAGAATACATTTTTTTATCTAAATAAGTTGGTATTATCTGTAATTTTTCAAAAAAATAATCAAACCCATCATATTTTAACTTCAGAATTCAAAATTTATTAAGATTGCACGATCATTATAACAACGATAGTGAGAAGTTACACAGGAACCAAAATCATGACAGTGTAAATTGGTTGGAAAATAGGTGTAACGAGGGCCGGCAGGGGGAGTAAGTAGTAAAAAATGTGGCAGTATGATGTGATGAGGGACCCTACAAGGCAAAGAAGGCAGTGGAGCCATCATCCCATCTCATGTCAACCTTCCAAATTATGGCCCCTCATCACAAGCGCCCCTTGTATCGCTTTTCACGGATACCATAACCTTCATTATTCGTTCATCCCTCAAAAAAGATCAGATTTGTATTCTCTCTAGAAAAATCTCATGCTCTCCCAAAAACCAAAACATATGTGATTTGACTCCACTCAACTTATTATTAGAGTAACTCTAGCCCTAAAATATCGAAAGTTTGATTATTGATTAGAGCAAATAAAATGACTTTATCAAAAGAAAAACTTATTATTGCCTCATCTCTTTTATCATTTTTTATTTTAGTGGCAACAACAAAAATGACGTTTTTGTGAGATTTCCTCCAACTAAAAGGGAGTATAACAAAGAAAAAGGAAACCTAAAATTTGAATTAGCAGCATTGATGCAAAGAATGGATGAAATCAAATGGCAAAGAAAGAGGAAGCAGAAAACAAGAGGAAGGCTTTAATGATTAGATGATCCATTGAATGGTGTAAAAAGTACAAAGCACACAAACAAAACATCTTCATGTACCTTGAATTCCATCTCTCCATGGCATACCAACATTATTAGCAGAAGAACAACCCAAGTGGTTCTCTGATGAACTTGGAAATTTACCCTTCTTGGACCATTGCCATATCTTGGAAACAGAAAAGCTCTCACCTTTACTTCTACTGTTAATCTTCTTCCCATCAACATCCCCATCAATTGATGAATTCCCATTTTGTCCATTCCTCCCTCTTAGAAGCTTCACACTGGTACCACTACTGGTGCCGACACTGGGACACAGAGCCACTTGCAACTCCAAATCAGCAACGACCACATACTGGTATGACCCCATTGAGTAACATCTTCTACCATCCAAATTACTGTTACTGGTTTCTTCTTCAACTTCTCCGGTCTCCACTACTCCACTATTTGAGCTTCTAAATTTGCCTAGCCTTATAGAAAACACCCTCCTTGAATTGATTCTTCTATCATTTTCTGATGGTTTTTGCCCAATAGAGACCCCATTTCCTGTATTGCCTGAAAAGCTGTCATCTTCTCTTGATTCTTCAAAGTCAGAAACTGGGTTTTCAATTGGAAATCCAGATGTGAAAAGGGTTCCTCTACAAAGAGGACAATTTGAATTAGAGAGCAACCATGTGTCTATACAATCGATGTGGAAAGCATGACTACACATAGGAAGCAACCTCAACTTGTCTTTCTCTGTGAATTCACAAAGACACACAGCACAATCAAATGGCTCCTTTAGACCCATAATCTCTTTGTATTGGAACACAGGTAGAGCATCAATGAAAGCCTGATCTAGACCAGAATCATGAAGATGAAACAGCTGTTGAAGCTGTCTTTGAAAAGCATCAGAACCAGACATATCAGGGTATCTACTAGAGTCAGACATTGAAGAGGAGGATCTATGTCTTGTGAGAAATCTAACTAGCAAGTGAAGAAGGCCACAAATGAAAAATATAACAGCTAGAATCACTATTATGAAGAGTATTGCTGGACTAATTTTGTTACAAGATGAAGTTTGTTTTTGATAATCACTGTTATATGGCAATGAAGGAGAAGATGAAGGAGAAACTAAATTGTTGTAAGAATGATAAGACAAAAAATCACCTTCATGCTTAATTTGAGGTCGAACCCAAGACATTTTAGTCAATCAGCATCACCACTGCTCTGTTCTCTTCAGACCAAATAGTGTTGTCAACTATAAAAACCACTTTTCAATCTCAACAGATTACTTGCTTTGACATCAAAACCAGCTCATGTGCCAACTAGCACACCATTTCTTGCACTTGAATCAAACCCCAGTTCATCTAAGTGCACTTCTTGAAAGAAAATGTCACATTGTCCGAGCCCGACAATCAAACTAAATGCTTAACAGGAGGTTAAGGACATAAAAGATTCCAACTTTCCTTGGTTTCTTTTGATATTGAAGCAAAAAGTCCCTGGCTTTATGTGAAAGAGAAACGAAAATGGAGGTGAAAACACACATGCGCTACTGTCAAGATTGTAGTTTACCTACCTCAACCAGTGAAAATAATTGGCCATTAATGGAACCCAAAAATCCATTCTGATGAACCTGGGACCTGAACTGAGCAGTGTTTGTTGCAGAGAAGAGAAAACCCTAGCAGTACTCACGAGCTCTCAGGTGTTTAATAGTAATTTCTTTTATATGAAAAGGAAAGAATCTGGTAAGAGAGAGGAAAAGATGAGAGGAGAGTGAGAAGTAGCTTCCAAAAAGCAAATGTCTGGAGCCAAAAAGAACACAGAAGGGTGAAAATGTCATTTAGAAATAACAATCGTAAGATTGTTTCTTTTGTTTTTTCTTTTTAATCCTTTCGAATTATATATTGTTATTTTAGCATTCAAGAAGAGTAGGTTGGCTTGGCTTGGCTTTTGAGGTTGGTTTAGTGGATGTATGTATGGATCATGAACTTGGGCTAAATTGAAATGAATTGGGTAAATGCTGGAATATGGCCCTCATTCTCTAGCAGCCTTTTGGCCCATTTTTGTGCTTTTGTTATCTTTTCCAAACATACCATGACTTCCTTGGAGCAATATGTTCTGCTAGCCTTGTTCCAATCCCCATGGCATGTTGAGTATATTACTATATGCAACTCAAACATGGCTTCCTGCGCTTCACCTAACAGGCTGATTAATTTGATATCTATTAGACCACTAGTTAAGTAATTGAGCCAACTCTGAGTGTTCAGAACTTCTCTTAATTAGATGTTTTAAGTTCAAATTTTAGATATGAAGAAATTTCAAAATTTAAAAAGAGTGGGTTTTAAGAAAACAAAAAACCCACATGCGTTAACCAATCTTGTCAGAAGCATATAAATTGTAAAGAGACGATGGTGGAATGAGGAGGAAAGCAATGTGGGTGTCAGGGAAGAAGGTGGTGGTAAATCTGAAAACTTAGAACATATATGTATGGTTGGCATTTGAAGCTGAGAATATGGTAGGCCACGTACACGTTCTTTGTTTCCCCACTCCTTTCCTATCCCCTTTAAACTTTCCTTGGAGCTACTCATACATATTAATATGTGTGGCCTTAAAAGATCGCATTTTCTGCTTACAGGTGCTTTGATTTTATGTTTTGATTGGACTCTTTGTGTTGCTGTTTTCTCCTGTGTTTTGATCCTTTCTTTTTCTTTCTGCATTCGTTGTTTGGATTGGATTGGATGGACTTGCTTCTGTCACTATTTGGTTTAGCGATCAATGCACTAAAAGACAACGTTTAAACTTTAATATATCATTGGACCAATAATTTGACAATTATCCATATGTTTTGCAATGTTAATTACCCTAATAAATATCTTTCCAAAAGTGATATAAATCAATTACATGTATACCTTTGATAGTTCTTTTAACATTGCATACTAAATAGATTGAAATGACGTTTTATTAGTAAAATTTATATTTTTCTGATAATATTTCACTTCATATGTATGTCTAATTATCCACGTAATTCAATTAAAAATATAAACATATCTTAATCTAAATCTGTTGGTCCAAAGGAATACTAACATAGTAGTCATTAAAAATCACGGTTATGAAAATTTAGCATTTATAAAGTTTAGTGAAAATCTCTTTTAGCAGCTTTTATTTTTGAATTTTTAAATTTCTAATTAAAATAAATGTGTGATTTTCCCAATTAAAAAGGGAGAAAAAAGGAGTAACTTGCCCCTACCGACAGTTCTGCGGACTTGACATCAAAGAAAGCACCAAATTCAGAATGAATACAAGCATATATAGCACATTGGCTTAAGCACTAGCTGATATTCTCACTTGATTCTTGTACAAATTAAAGTATACATACATGAGAAAATGTACTAATTATGTATACCATAAAGAGTTGGAGGCACTGTCTCTTGTTATTACCATATCTCACTTATTTTTATTCCACTTTCATAGTATTTTCTTTTAAAAAAGATCCTTCTCCATTCATTTACGGATACCATATGGACACATGGCCTTTCATGATAAAAAAAAAACCATGGAGTAGTAAAAAGGAATACACATGCCCTTTGAAGTGCATTATTCACCTTTTAACAACGTGAACACAACCAATCTGTTATAGAATTCATCAATTCATGATAGCCAAGATTTATGGGAATTGCAATTTTTGTAGCCTTAAGTACCATAAAAAAAAAAAAGAGATGCGACCCTTTTTTTAACTGTAATAACCAATTATAATTATGCATCAAACTAGTAAAAGTTTGTACGCAAAATACTTGGTTCAAATTTCATTAGAAACAATTATTAAAAAACATATAAGAAGGAAAAACGAATGGATAGTTTTGGCAAAATGCAGGCAGTTCTCCAAACAAAGCACTTTCTTTTTTTTTTTTAAAAAAAAGTTCTACTTCATAAAGAAGTAAGTAATGCTTGTTTTTCCTTAAATAGTCCCATCTGCATATGCATGGCCTTCCAGAGGTGGAAACAAAAAAAAAAGCAACAAAGGATACATGTATCCAAAATGTGAAGGTGCATGCTTATGACTTTATGTGCTGCTACTTATCCTTTAGAATCCGAATGCATTAGGAGACCTTGCCTTGCATATATATATATATATATATATATATATTGGAAGAAACATTTTACTGTTACGGAATCATATGTAACCTATAACTACTGATATAATTATATTGTAAATATTATATATCCCAAAAAGAAAATAATAACCACAATAAGAAGGAAGAAGTTAAGGCAAGATTATAGACTAAAGCGACGAGGGCATGTAGATCTTGGAAAGAGCTTGCAATGCATGAACTTGTAATCTCAAATGCATTATATAATCCGCCGTCTTTAGAAAAAGCCGGTCTGGCTGCAATCCTTCCCCTCCTGGTATTATCCTTTGCAACTTCTTCACCTTCTTTTCCACGGCAGAGACGCGATGGCCAGCTCTCTTACTACGTCTCCTCCTACTCCACCTCAATTTCGCCAAATTTTTGCACCCATTAATCCCCATTTCCCCTAAATATACTCTATCTACCAAAAAGAATGTGAATTTTTTTTCTTCTTTTAAGCTAGGCACCGGATAAGCTAGCAAAGCTTTAGTATATAGAATGGGAGTTGATGTTGCGAAGAGAAGAGGAAAGATATAAATGACGAGAAAGAGGGAGGGGGTAAGGTTTTTGGGAGTGTGTATTTGATGGTTACAGCTATTATAGGACAAGGTGCATGTGAGCCGAGCCGTTGTTGGTTTCTGGGGCATGATTGGAATTGAAATTCTTCTTTATTAAAAAAAGAAAATCCCTCACACGGTCAAATACTCTGTCGTTTTGTGAAATTGGAGGTGTTTCTGGGCTTGGGTGATGGGGCCCATGAACGGCTTAGCTATCAACGACCCACGCACGTGTCTGACAGCTCTCTCGCACGCTCACTCCAGCCGCTGGGTTCGGCTTCAACCATATAATCTGTCCTTCTAATCCCCGAATCCCGACAGTTACTTCTCATACACGTGTTCACAAATCAGATATCATCAGCCACTCCCCCACGTTAATTCCACAACCAATCGCTGCTTTACGAGTTTAATTGCTCTCTCACCTCTCTTTAACGCCGTTCCTCGTTGCCTCCTATCCCGTTTTCAGCTTTCCGACGGGCCACGGCATATCTAAGCTCGTCGTTATTAAGCTCTTTTCCGCTCATTTTAATGCGTTAAACTCAAAATTCTATGGTCTAAGATGTGGGAGTTATTAATTAAATTATGTAACCCTATATAGATTTTTGTATTAAATTTTTGATATAAAATATGTTTCATTTTTCTCCCTGTCTCAACTATTTCAATCGTGTTGCTCATTCTTTTTCATTTTTTTTCTTTTTGCAGTTTTTTTTATCTCTATCTTTATGTCTTCATATATGTCTCTATTTATATTGTTCAATCCACCTCTCTCAATCCACAAAAAGATAAAACTAAAAATAAATATTATTTTTGAGGTACAAACACGAGTGTTTTTAATTATATATACGGGGTTAAACTTTGTATAGATCTAATTTTATAATTCTTTTTTAAAAGGCCGTTTCACACGAATCCCAACCTAACTAAACTGACATCGGGAGAGTGTGACATTACTTCTAAGCAACCCAACTAGACTGACCTCTCTAGCATGCAATGTGACATATAGATTCATTGTTGAGTAATTGGTAACAATGGGGGAGAAACCTCTACATAGTCCAAGTATAAAAGCTATAAGACGGTTAACAAATGTAAAAATTCATGATAATCTAAAAGTAGATCTAGATTATGTCTAGTTAACCAGTTAGAACTACCATTAGCTTCCCTAACAACATGGCTAATAGAGATAGTCCAAGGACAGTTTAGTAGCTCTTGCAGGCTTTGCACAAGTGCCTGTTGACGACCTTTCCATGAGTGAGGATTCATAGCAATATCATTTGCAAGGGTAGAGTCAAATTCCAGTAGAATGTTTCGGTATCCTTTATGCCAAGTCATTACAAGGCCATATTTTAAAGCCCATAATTCTGCAAAGAGGAAAAAGCATGAACCTAAGTTCACGAGAAGCAGCTTTCAACAATACCCGAAAGATTCTGACTTAGGCCCCCTAATTTTATGAATTTACAATGAATAAACCTAATACATATACATAACATAACGACCATCATTTATCACAAACGAACCTACTTGTTCTAAACTTGCATAGTGGGCCAAACTTGCACAAGTTGAAAAATATTTTGACCATTTAAATTCATTAAGCCACACGTTGTGCAGCTGCTTACATTACAGAAAAGAATTTATAACTTTTTATTTTGATTTTCATGAGATATGGATGTATAGTGTTGAGGATACAAATAAGAAATTTGGCTGGCAAAGAAATGGATTCACTTGGGAGGTAATGAATGAAGATTGGATGTTTATATCAAGTTGGCATATGGAGGCATAAGTTTTCGTCGTTGGTCCCAACAGGATATGCTCAATTTACGAGAAAAAAAAATGTTTTTCGTTCATATATAATAAGTGGTTGAATTGTTCTGTGAATGATTGAATAGAAGTGGAATTTTAGTAAGGATATATATGGGCAGTGCCTGAAAAGTCATGAGGAAGTTGAATATTAAGGTAATTCGTGTTGTGACTTTCGTATTTGAGTCATTATAATTGAGTATGCTTTACAATGATCAATCTGCTTGACCAAAAAAATAAAACAATGATTGATCTGAACAAAGCTAATTGGATGCAGAGTCAAACTAGCTAATTAAGCAAATGTACACATAACAACATATATATATACAAAGAACAATGAACCAATGTCGAATCCATCATGATGGCCAAGTTCAAAACTTGATAGTAAAAACTTTTAAACAAGGCCAAGTTTGGAGCCATATATATGAATTTGTTGTATCATGAATTAAGGGTCAACTTATTTACATGAAAATAGATGGGATGGAAGTTTAGAGAGATGATGGAGTTTGTGCTTGCATATTTGAGGAAGCTGGTAACGTGGACAAGCTATACAAAAGTCTCCTACTTAAATTGTACCTCATCAGAAACTTCCAGGGGTCACGAGGGCATTAATTAACACATGAACTCCCCATGTGAAGTATCAGTGCATAAAATGGTATCTCCTTAATATTTGCAATATTTCAATTCAAAACAAATGCATCTGTAACAACTTCTTATCTCTTCTTAGTGCCAATATATAATCGGCACTGTTGTATTGTTTCTCTTGATGATTGAATCAATAATACAGATAAATTACTCTCTATCATTTGCTTTCTTGACTTGAAGTATGTTCATGACTTTTGACATATATATATATAATCAATGCAAATAATACTGATAAAATGCACATAATATACTATTTTTTGATAGTTGTTTCTCAGGAGATTTAGACCCAAAACCTAGCTTACAAATAATATACTTAAGACATTAGTTCTTTTTAACATTATCGTCAAAACTCAAAATACTTGATTTATTCTTTAGATCGGAGCTGGACATTTAATGGACATATATTAAGAAGATAATTTGATCCTAACATACATCTTATAATATAAAAGCATTGAAGGAATGGAGTAAGAAGCCAAAGCACGGCCTTTATGACTTGAAAGTCGTATTTCAAGTCCATGTGTGATAGACCCATTAGGGCATTAGCTAGCTAGCTAGGTCAAGCATAATAGCTCAAGAAAAGCACTACCATAAAACAGTGGACAGGCATGTCCGGCTAGACCGGTTGAACATATATAGTTATGGTGGCCCATTTGACATTGGCTTCTCAATCTGGTTAGTCGAAACGCAAGAATATAATTGGCAATGACTTGCTCTTATTGTCGCCTTTGTGTGGCAGCCATGGAAACCTCCTGGGGATCATGAACATGACCACAAAGTTTGCTCAAACTTTATATATAGTTGTTGAATATGCATGATCAATTGACCTGTTTTGTTTGGGGTGGTATGATTATGTGGAGGGACCCTGTGGGGTTCATCAACCTTCTCAACAGTCCGGTGCACCCTACACCCCATACTGTGCATGTGATTGGCCAACTCATTGATCACGACCATTCATTTAGGCTTACATGCCCGTCGATCGAACCGAAATTTCCCACTGTCAACGCTGCTTCCTGTAAGTTTATTACTCGGATTTTTCATGATGACTTGCCAAGCTTTCTCAATGAATTAAAATCATGGTATTTTTAACTGTACAACATTGGATATTTCCATTTGCACTGTGGAGGGGATATGCTCTATCGTTATCCAAATAATTTCTTGCTACATTATTGGCAAACATAGGGTTTTAGTCTGGGATCTGCTAATGTTCTATCCATAATCATCATGCACATTCTTTGCTCCATGCGACTCCAAAATCAAGTTTCTAGTGCTTAAATCTCGATCAATAAGTTGTTGGTTCAGTAAACACGTATATATAATGGTTTCAAGTCGAGTTTTAATACGTAATTTTTTTTATCGGTAAATTTGTTAACTCTAAGCAAAATTTAGGAATACGTGTACGAGAAACATGTATGCGTGTGTTTGTGTGGTGAAAGGGGGAGAGAGGAGGTGGTGATGGCTTTGGGTTTTGATAGCTGGATCAAGTGGTGGGAAGGGAACGCACATGGTTGCACATATCTTCCCGTCCTCTCCTTTCCCTGCCAAAATGTGGTGCCTCACTGTCCCCTTTAACTCTGGTAGGTCCCTACCCAACTATTTCATGTTCCCTTTCTTTCACTGGCTCTAGCCCACACCCCCCTCCCTTCCATTATCATCCATTCTTGTTTCGTTGTTGTGTCTATATTGTTAACGTTTTTGTTTCTAGCATCAACCTTGGAGAGACTGCACTTATTACGGTTATTGTCTTTACGAAGTGTGAGCAATCATTTTGTTGCATGAAGTAGGCCAAATAGTGGGTTGTGTTTGTTGTTCTGTACCTGGCAGCAACCCGGGTGGATCAAACAATGTTCTAATCACAAGGCCTGATTTAAAGTCCATTGGGCCCTACAAACCTTAGCTATTAGATTCTGGCCCAAAAGCTTTTACATTCGGGACTCCTTATAACATTTATGAATTGTTCAGTTTCAAATTTCTGACACATTCCAATGTTTCAAGGGCACTGCCTGACAAATAAAAATTACAAATACGAGGATTTATTTATATATTATTTATATTTATTTATACGTTATTTCATGTTTATATATTGATTGAATTTGATTGAATCTTCTTTATAAACAACATATAAATAAATATAAACGTAAAAATAATATATAAAAAATATAAACAAGAGTCCGTGAATTAAAAATTTTATATTCGTGAATTTAAAAATTATATCAATACTGACAAAATATTGTAAGATTTTTTTGTAATAAATATTGCCATACTTCAAAGCAATTTTTTAAAAATTTCTGTAGCTTGTTACGTAATTTTCACTAAAACTTGTTATAGTCACCGAAACACACTATGCCCACTTTGGAGCTGTTAGTGGAAGCGGTCGCAAAATACAACCACTAACTCCTCAACCGCTTCCATTTTGACATTTTCCTTTCTGAAATTTAAAATGAATTTAATTAATTATCGATTGCCGAATAATGTCTCTGGAGAAAACTAATTCGCCGATGGTGAAAATTCTAAAGATTACACAAATTAGCAGCAAAAAACAGCAAGGGCTTGACGAAATAGGGAAGTTTGGACAACAAATGGGCTGGTCCAAAACCAAGGGAAAGCGTTGACCCTTGGCGCCCAAGGCGTTAGCCGCCCACCAACTGCTTGACGCTTACGCGACATCACCCAAACAGCGACCCAATCCCCCGACAACACAAAACCCAAAGCCCTAAACTCAAACCCCCTCAATCTTAACGGCAAAACCCACTCTTCTCTCTCGCTCTCCCCTATGCCATGTTCTCTTCTTCTATCAACGTTTCGCCGTTACTCCTCCACTCCTCTCCTCTTCTCCAACTCCCCTCCCCGCCCCCTCCTCTCCGCCGTCGTCACATCCGCCACCATGGCCGCCTATCATCCCAGGGACGAAGACTACCTCAAGAAAGTGATCCCCAAACGAATCCAGCTCTTCGAATCCATTCAGTCCGCGCAACGCTCTCAGCTTGATTCTCTCCCTCATGACCCTATCAAGTAAGAGCATGATGGAACCCTAACCTGTGTCTGCTTGCGTGTTTGTGCCCCGAAATGCGTGAAGTGATTTCTTTTTTTTTGGTAGGATTACGTTACCGGATGAGAAGGGGAAGGAGGGGAAGAAGTGGACGTCTACTCCGATGGATGTGGCAAGGGAGATTTCGAAGAGTTTGGCTGCCAATGCGTTGATTGCAAAGGTTGATGGAGTTTTGTGGGACATGAATAGGCCTTTAGAAGGCGATTGCAAGCTTGGACTTTTTGCCTTTGACAC
>CAODLS010593399.1:0-11006 GCA_948243855.1 Flueggea neowawraea
ACCCACCACCGGCACCACCCTCCTCTCCTCCCATTCCTCCGCCACGTTTCACTCTCGCCTCCATCTTCCCCAACCTCCCTGAAACCATCAATTCCTGGGAACTCATGTCTGGTCTTGAAACCATTGATAGTTTTCGATTTTGCCCTGTAAAGAACCAATCTTTAGCTTGCAAAGACGAGAAGAACTTGGAGAAGTTTGAGAAGTTATGTCCTCCAAATGGGGAAAACAGGGTTGTTCTTTACACCACTTCTTTGAGAGGAATAAGGAAGACTTTCGAGGACTGCAACGTTGTTAGAGCCATGATTGAAGGATTCGGTGTGGCGGTTTGTGAAAGAGATGTTTCACTGGACAGAGGGTTCAGAGAGGAATTGAGAGAGTTAATGAAAGGGAAAGTCAAAGAAGCAACATTGCCACCAAGATTGTTCGTGAAAGGAAGGTATGTGGGTGGGGTTGAAGAAGTGGTTAGAGTTGTGGAAGAGGGTCTGATGGGTTCGGTTCTTGATGGGTTACCCAAGAAAAAAGCAGGGGAGGTTTGTGAAGGCTGTGGCGGAGTTCGGTTCTTGCCGTGTTTTTCCTGTAAAGGAAGTTCGAAATTGGTGATGATTGTGAAGGATGTTATGTTGGAGAAGAACCATGGAAGTAGTGTTGTTGTTAGATGTCCTAATTGTAATAAGAATGGTCTGGTTTTATGTCCAATTTGTAGTTAATGGGTTTTTGGATAAAATAAGGTAAAACTCTTCTACTTTATATTTTCTAATCAAGTAAGTTCTCAATTTACTTGTTTTCGATTATATAAGGTGTAATGATAATATTTTGTGGTTCCAGTTTTATGTGCTCTTGTTGTGTGTTTCTCTTTTCTGATTCTGTACTTTCAAGACAAAATTCAAGCAATGGAACAGAGAAGTTTGAACATGTTTTCAGCATTAATTGACAATTCAATTCAAATGTTAAAATTCATTGAAGAAACTTAGATTGGTTAAATTGATGCTGCATTTGTTTATGTCTATCTATTTTATTGGTAATTTTGCTCTAACTGGGGTTTAGAATCTGAATCCGGCAGTTTTAAGGACGACTCTAGTATTATGAAACAAGTGGCTGAACCTGGAAAACTTGGGAAGAACATTATGTTTGCTTTTTTAATGCTTAAAAAAATGTGTAACAAGCTCGTTATGGTGCCTCTTTTTTGATGATGTTTACGATATAGTTGTAACTTCTGTTTGCATTTTGCATAAAATTGTGCATATTGCTTCTGTATCTGGCTATTACAACTAAGAACTGCCTCAAAGAAGAAATCAGTAAGATTTTACGTAATTATGACGGTAACTTCGTAGTTCTTCATTGATGTTTGATTTAGTTCTGACTAACACAAGCTTATTTTAATTAAAATGGTTAAAATTAAAGTTCCTTTTCCTCAATTATATTTGGTGGTAAGGTGTGTTTAGTTTGAAGATCTAAAGGTCATCCCTTCTGCATTTTTATTTGCCTAATCCATGGTTACATATCAGTCATTGTTTATCTAAACTCATATTAGATTTCAGCGCTGTTTTGCTTTCCTTGAAATCGAACTCTTTGACTTTTTAGTACTGAAAAATACTCTAGTTCAACCTATAGCGGATCCAATGGCGTCAGGTTGGTTGGTTGATCCCCCATTGGCCAATGGTCGCGTAGTATACGTATTAAGCCAGTCTCCCCGCTTTCCAAATGTTGAACTTAGGACTATTAGTGCTAGAATAATTAACATCAATATTTTATCTAAAATGATTAAGATTATTGGATGTTGCTAAAGTGACTTACGGATTTTTAATGTGGTGTCAATTTTCTATCTAAATTAAACTTCAGTCATAACGCATTATACATATTTTTTTCTTTACTCTTTCGATTGATGTTTTTGATATTGTTAAAAGAGTGAAAATTATATGTTCTATTATAACTATTTTCTTCAGGGTTAAAACCCATGCTTTTCTATGTAATCCAAGGGCAAATACGTGCTTTCTTTTTGAAATTTCACCGGCTTCTTTATCGTTACGTATAGGTAAAAATATATTTTAGATAAATAATTTTCTAGTTAAATTCCAACCCTCTAAGTGAAAAATTCTAGATTCGTCAGTGGTTTAACCCATTTTAAGTTAATAAGTATTTGAGATAAATAGCTATCAAATTCCAAATCAACGCTTTAAACAGCAAGAGAAATTATTTTCAAGCAAGTGGGTGACTGGTGTAATTGCTCATAATAATATGAAATTGATGTACTTCCTAATATGAAATTGGTGTAGTTACTCTAATTACAAACACGAGGTAGATCTACTTCGTCAAAAAAAATAAAATAAAGAAGTTAGACGTACAACTAATGAAAAAATCAAGTTCAAGCTTGAAAACGAATTTAGTGTTGTCAATTTCTGACACAATAACACAACTTTATAAGATAACACGATACAGTATAATTGACATGAATTCAATTTTTTTAATATTTATATATTGTATAATAACTTGTGATATATAAATGACATGACACGATAACACTAATTGGCACCCCTAAAAACAATAACTGCCCTTTTTTTTTGTCCTTTCGATTCATTTCAAAAGTTGTATCAGAGTGACTCAAATTAACCTTGCTAGGTAATTACAATCTTCTGCTGTTTGCATGGCAAAAATGAGTTCCTAACATACCAGAGTTAACTTACAAATTTGAATGAATTAGGATTGATAACTATTGAGATTTGAGATAAGCTAGTTTTTAATACGATCTTAAAATTAGAACCAAAGGGTCCCTGAGGCTCAACATAATCATGGGTCGCATCCTTACTTTTTCAATAATCTCTGATTTCATCCACACTCATTGCTCCGTCAGTCATATTTAAAGGGAAGAGTGAAATGTCTACTTTGACCCTGAACAAGTTATTTTCTTTTCCCATTTGTCTAAGGGATCGAAATTTCAAAAATCATATAAACATAGGAGATCAAACATAGAACAACAGAATACGACGAACACAAGTTTTATTTCATTTGAAATTGATCTCATATATTTTAAGATCAAATAAATTATACTTGAAGAAAACACAAGACAACCCTACATACTTCAAACTAAACAACTAATCTTGGCTAAATCTAATCACAAAAGCTAATAAAATTTCCCTTTGTTTTTTTCAACTATCTTCACTCTTGCTCTCATGTTGCAATGGCAGAGCTTATTTTAAAATCTTTCAAACCTTCATCTTCGCCCCTGCCGCTTGCCCACTTGTATTTGAGTTCCAACTAGTTGAAAGATGTTGATAGGTTGAGATAAAAATGTTGCCTAGATATACAACTATATTAAGAGATAGAAGATTGAGAGAGGAAGTTGAGGTTAAGAGGTGGTTGTGGTTGAAGAAGACTAAAAGAAAGCTTCTACAGGAAGCCAAACGTCAGTCAAAATTTTTGTGAAATATATATTTTTTTAATTTCTTTATTTGGAAGGACAATTTTGTCATGTAATTGATGAAGCAGTGACTGAGGAGATTATTGAAAAAGTACTGATGCAATCGAAGATTATATTAAACCTCAATGGCCGCAGGGTATTTGGGCCTTAAGTTTATGTCTGACTTCATTCATATGAAAGACCGCCATTGATTTAGGTTTCCTATGATTTTTACATCACGAATAAATATCAATTTGATTTTAGGTCAAATTATAAATTGTTTTATTACATTGTTAGATTCAAGGAACCTTGAAGGAAATTGCAACATACGTTGGTTTACTGAACGAACACAAATGAACATAACACCACATCTTTATCCAAAATCTGCAGACATTAGATAATAGATTATACTACTTAAATATCATTCACACACCTTACAACTATTTAATGTGAGATTTTCTTTGTGTTTGCTATTTACACTTGCATACCCAACAATTTTTCCCTTAAATGTGAATCTCTCTCATATTGAGCTTTAACGTGATCCTCCTACAACGGAAACTTCTTTGGGTATTACAGAATTTTCCTTGAGTCTCATTTAGTACTAGTGTGGGATTTAAATCCAAGAACTATTCCATAACTTCACTCATCTATGAGATGGTCTCACTCATACTAGACAAAAGTTTTACCAATCATCACAACTCTTCACCAATATCACGGTGTTACCGAGAACCCCTTCGCATAACTTTATCATTCTGTCTACGAGGTTGCCTCACTCAAGTAGTCCTAGATTCAGGCTTTCACCAGTTAATGCAAAATCTTCACACATTATCACACTTATCTCAAACCATCGATGTTCCATATATTTTTTTAGCAATTAAACTAGAATAGAATTAGTAGCTAGTTTAATCATATATTTTAGAATGCAAGTAAAGAATATATATTTTATATGCTAATATTTTGAAACCTAACCTTAAAGATACCTCATTCCTACAAATAAAAATCAAAATTTCTTTTATTTTTTTAATTTTTTTCTCTCTCTTTTCCTCTCTCTTTTTCAAACTCATGTTTCTCTATTCTCCTCTCCTTCCTCTCACTCAGCCGCCACTGCCCACCATCTGCCGCTCGTCGTTGTTGCTTCATCTTATCTCCTCTTTTCTATGCCTCCCTCCCTCCCTCTCCTCTCTCTCTCTCTCTTGGTTCTCTCCTCCGTCACATTTGTTCTTGCCGTCGTCTTCTCTCTTTGCATATGCTTTCGTTTTGCTCTCCTCCGTCACATCTCTCCTTAGTCGAGTCTCGGGTCTGTTCGTGTCTTCGCTCTCCGTCGCGTCTCTCTCACATCTTGTCTCGTCTCTCCCATCATTCGTCACTGTGTCTCCCTTGTCTGTTCGTTGGTTGACACGCTGGGGAAGGCAATAACAGGAAAAGGGAGGGAGGGAGGGATGGGGGTTTGAATGTGAAAGGTGGCGGCTAGGGTTGGGAAACCCTAGCTGTTCCATTGTTTTCACTTTTTACAAAAATGCCCCTAACTTTGAAATTATTTTTATAAAAGTCTCTCTTTGGTTTTTTAAGTGATTTATTTAAATTATTTTGATTTTCTGCAGGGATGGATATATTTGATTTTTTTGCAAGGATGACTTCAGTTGATTTTTTGAATTATTTTTATTTTCTTCAGGGGTGGATACATTGTAGATATTTGCGGATATATTTGAAGATATTGGAAGACGTTTGAATATTATAAAAGATTATGTAAAAAATAAAATCTGATACATTTAGATATTATAAAAAAATTATATAAAAATTGAAATTAAAAAAATACAAAAATTATATTAAAAATTATAATTTGGAGGCATTTAATCTAAATAATGTTATATAAAAAATTTGTTAAATCAATTTTTTTATAAAAAAAATTGTGACTTTGAGACATTTGAATACATATGGATACATTATAAAACATCATATTTTTCTCTCTTCAAATTTGTTTTTTTTTGCAAAAAAATTAATTTCTCGCTAAAATATCGCTATTTCCCCAGAAAATCTCAAATTCTAGGTGAATTAAAAATATTGTATTTTTGCAACATGTTTCAAGTATGTTTATATATGTCAAAATATATTTGGTGCATAACAAAAGCCTAATTTTAAATTTTAATTTACTATAAATGTTAAATTTTCTCAAGAATTCGAACAGAAATTTGTTGACAGAAATTGGGCCTACAAGGAGAATGGATCCATCAATGAGCCTTGTAGGAATTACAGCCCGTATAATTTTTGGAAGGATATTTTATTATTATCATTGTTTTTAAACTTTTGACAACTTTATAAAAACTATTGTCATTTAAAAACATATTCTGCTTCTATTTACCGAAATAAACAAAATCAAATACATGAGAGAGAAATATCTCCTTAATTGTCGGTAACCCTGCACAGTTGAGTGTTATTATCCTCTGAATGGCAGCGCCACCTGACTCAAGAAAGAGAACCAAATGACATGGCCCATTAATTGTAAATGGTGATTGTGGGCCGTTAGATTTAAGAGTGGACAAAATGAACTTGAACACATTGGATTAATTACTCATGAGTGCAGCACGTGGAAGTTTGGAAGGCATGTGGAGGAAATTCTCATGCAGGTTTTGCCATGTCAACAATTCCCTAAATCATTTTGGCCCATTGGATTTATAATGTACAAAAGTGAGATTGAACACATACTATCAAAGTTAGTCCCCACAATGATTTTGGACCATTATTTTAATTTTGTCAAATAATAACAGCTATTGAATCTTGGAAGTGTAAAAATGAGATTGACTATATTAACTTATTTTTAATATATGAAAAAATAGTAGAAGATTCACATAATTAAATTGTTTATGTAATATGATAAAAAAGACAATAAAAGTCTATTGAAATGCATCAATTTTTTGTCGATATGATATCATTTTTCTCTTAAAAAATTCTTATTATATTTTTTTTGTATGTAAATTGAAGAGAAAATCAAAGAATTTGATGTTGCATAATCTATTGTAGATAATGTTATATTTATTTATGCATAAATTAGGCATTTGATGAAAAATCTGTAAATTTAACGTATCTAATTTTAGTGTAAAAAAATTGACAAATCAATCTAATCCACTTCTTCTCATCTTTGTGAAAATGTCACAAAAACACAATCTAAAGTGATAGAAAAAAGTTCCATTTGTTAATTTTTTGAATTTTTTTTGCAACTTTTTTGCTATTTTATGCCATTTTGTATTTTGCTACTTTTTGTGCAAAAAATGACGTAATTGTGAAAAGAATGACAAATTATATACGAAAAGTGACATGAATATAAGATGATAAATAATGAAAATATATGTAACTTACTTACAAGTATATGTGATTTGTGAATTTGTTACTCTCCTTCAAGAAAGTAACATAATATTAGAAATAAATGACATTTTTAAAATACATAATGACATATTTAAAAAGTGACAGAAAAAACATCGATTGTTACTTTTCTGAATATTTTTGCAACTATTTTGCTTCTTTATGTCATTTTTACATACTGTTACTTTTTGTGAAAAAAGTGACATAATTATGAAAACGAATGACAAATTATATACAAAAAATGACATTAATATAAAATAATATATAATAAAAATATATGTGGCTAAATTAAAAATATATGTGATTTTCTAGTACTTATATGTGATTTAGGAATTTGTTACTTTCCGTTAATAAAGTATCATAATCAGACAAATAAATAACATTTTTGTAATGAATAATGACATATTTAAAAAGTGATAAAGAAACTTCGATTTATTACTTTTTTGAATATTTTTGCTACATTTTTGCCCATTTATGTCATTTTTACAAATTGTTACTTTTCATGATAAAAGTGACATAATTATGAAAACGAATGACAAATTGTATGCGGAAAATGACATGAACTTAAAATGACATATAATGAAAATATATTTTACTGAATTAAAAGAATAGGTGATTTTCTATTAATTATATTTGATTTAGGAATTTGTTACTTTAAATCAATAAACTAACATAATATGAAAAATAAATAACATTTTGGTGATAAATAATGACATATTTAAAAAGTGATAGAAAAAAATTTGATTTGTTACTTTTTTGAATGTTTCTGTTACTTTTTTGCCCTTTTATGTCATTTTTACATATTGTTACTTTTCGTGAAAAAAGTGACATAATTGTAAGAAAGAGTAACAAATTATATACAAAAACTAACATAAATATAAAATGACATATAATGAAAATGTATGTGACTAAATTAAAAGTATATGTGATTTTATAGTAATTATATGTGATTTAGGAATTTGTTACTTTTCGTCAATAAAGTAATATAATTTGGAAAACAAATAACATTTTAGTGAGAAATAATGACATATTTAAAAAGTGACAGAAAAAACTTTGATTTGTTACTTTTTTGAATATTTTTGCTACTTTTTTGCCCTTTCATGTCATTTTTACATATTATTGCTTTCTGTGAAAAAATTGACATAATTGTGAAAACGAATAACAAATTATATATGAAAAATTATATGAACATAAAATGACATATAATGAAAATACATGTGACCAAATTAAAAGCATATGTGATTTTCTAGTAATTATATGTGATTTAGGAATTTATTATTTTTCGTCAATAAAGTAACATAATTTAGGAAACAAGTGACATTTTGGTAACAAATAATGACATATTTAAAAAGTGACAGAAAAAACTTTAATTTGTTACCTTTTTGAATGTTTTTACTATTTTTTTGCTCATGTATGTCATTTTTATAGATTGTTTTGTGCTTTTATCATTATACTTGTATGAGCTAAATGTTGATGAAGTTCCAAGCTTATTTGTTTTCATAACCTATTTTGTATGCATATCTTATCTACTAAACTTTTCGCATAGATTAAACACAATTAAAGCACTTTGTATCTATTCGGATTTCATTCATTTTATGCCTTTGGCAAACTCGATTTTCCAACAACTTTGACGGTTGCAATGACATTAAATTTTTATTTTTATTAAGATAACTATTAAAAATTTTCACCATTTAATAATAAAATTCTCTAGAATTTGTTCATTCATCAATACTCCAAATTATTTCTAACAATTACTTGTTCCACATTGATCATTAAGATATCATGTCAGCTCTTGTAATTAACAAAAAACATTAGATAATTTTTCATTTTAAGGAATCATTTAATTAAAATCATTAGTCGATTTTGTGACTAATAGATTTGGGTTCTATCCATTGATGTCATTAGCGAACTCGATTTTCTAACAACTTCGATCAAAAAATTAAATTTTTCTTTAGTCTAAAATTAACTTACAATTTATAATACATTTCCATTTTAATGATTACAATAAAATAAAAAAATACGTAATTAAAAATGTCCAATTAGTGACAATTTCTTACCTTCTAAGCATTTACATAATTTAAATGCTTTATATCGATTTCAAATATTATATTTAACATACCCGATTTATTATTCGATAATAATTTGGATTTGTTTTTACAAATTAAAATAAAATGCAAATAAATTAAAATGAAAATTAAACTTGAAAATTAGCCATTTAACAAAAAAAAGGAGATGTTAATATGAATTTAATGTATAAAATCAATAAATAAAAGTACAAGAAAATCATCAATGTGTGAAAAACTCAATCTATTCCCTAGTACAAGAAAATCATCAATAAATATAAATTCAATCTAATCCCTAATAATTCAACAATTAAAAGATAATGACTTTGAAAAAAAAACTCTCATGTAGATAATTCGAACATTTCTCCTGCATCACCGTCCAAATAAGCAAACCAATTCATCTCTCATTTCATCTAAAAAAATGTGAATTATTAATCCACTCAAAATTGCTTACAAAATTTAAATTTTCGTATTGCTTTCAAATATTATGTTCAACTTATTCCATGGAAAACTTGATAATAATTTGAATTTGCTTTTACAAATTAAAATAAAATGAAAATACATTAAAACTAAAATTAAACATGTACAAATTTTATTAAATTTTTAATTTTATTAAGATAACCATTAATAATTTCCACCATTAAATAATAAAAATCTCTAAAATTTGTTCATTCTTCAATACTCTAAATTATATCTAAAAATAACGTATTCATTTGTTAACTCATTTACAACTAAATAAAAATTAGAAATTGACCATTTGACCAAAAATAAGAAAATTTTATTCTTAATATAAACTCAAAGTATAAAATCCTTGAATAAAAATACAAGAAAATCATCAAATTGTTAAAAACTCAATCTAATCCCTAGTACAACAACTAATAATGACTAAAAAAAATATCACGCAGATAGTTCAAGTATTTCTCTTGCATCACCTTTCAAATAAGCAAACTAATTTATCTTAGCCCATTTGAACATTTAAACTCAGGAGAATCAAGGCAGTTGCTGCAACAATGAAATAAATATGCAGGAAACGTGAAAGCAAGTCCATAAATCAATATCCCCCTTCTATAAATTTTTCTTCAAATAATTCTTCATTTATTAACATGCATATGCGCTGGCAACTTCGAATACCTCCCTGTTTGCCTCATAAGCCAAA
This sequence comes from Flueggea neowawraea, assembly GCA_948243855.1. Lineage (NCBI taxonomy): Eukaryota > Viridiplantae > Streptophyta > Magnoliopsida > Malpighiales > Phyllanthaceae > Flueggea > Flueggea neowawraea. Next base: position 9,971 of record CAODLS010593399.1, read on the forward strand.
CTGGAGGTCTTCCAACATCTTCCCCTCTAACAACGTTCAACAACAGTGGTTCAGCCAATGAAGTAGCTTTTGGTTCTACCATCTTCCCCAAAAGAAATTTTTAAGCATAGAAATTAGAAAGTTAGCAATCTCAAGCATACTCTAACAGAACATAGAAAAAAATACTACCACCACTACATATCTGGTTAAAACTAGCAATCATAACAATGAACTAACTAATTAAAAACAAGCAACTCCATTTACTTTCAACATAAACACATGCCAAGTTGATGCAGATAAACATAATCATCCAAACACCATGTAATCTAGAACCAAAATAAACAAAAACTGAACCATTTCAACAGTATCCATGAATTACTCAACTTTAAAATTCACATTTTTCTAGTCCAACAAGTAGCATTCACTTAATAACCCAAATTCACCAAACTTTAGAGAAACCATTTTACCAATGAAGAAAACATAACCAAGATCTCACTGAATTCACATCAATAAGTGCTATTGCACTATAAGATCAGATGGAGTTCTAAATAGGCCACAATACAGAGTAGACTCTTTAAAAATATCAAGCAAACAACAAAGGTTGTCAATGAATTACGCATCAAGGAATAAATCAGCATCACTCAGACACTTCACTTTGCTTTTTCCTGGAAACAAGTTCAACCCATCACAAGGTAGAATGGCAACAAGAACTCCGACAGAACAACCAGAGAGAATAGACTACAATACAAATAGAAGGAACTGCTATAAAAATTGGATGATCACCAAGATGTTACAATAAAAATATTTGATAAATAGAAGAAACTTGAAATATGAAAATTCAGATGTCTTTGTCTTACAACACATGTTGTTTTACGATAAAAAATAAAAATAAATAAAAGACTTAAAAAGAAATTTTAAAAAAATAAATTAACTCAGGACCAATTTAGCATTTTCATCTTCAACATCCGAAGTGGCAATCCACTCAATTGAAGGCTTCAAAGAACACGCTATACAAGCATGTAGAATGGCCTGCAACAAAAATTTGATTGTCATATGC
>CAODLS010593407.1:0-24375 GCA_948243855.1 Flueggea neowawraea
ATTAATGACCCAATTAACATCAAAAACATAAAATTAACTCTTTAATCACCAAAAATAAAAATTTAAATTTTTACCCAAATTTATTTAAAATAATTATTCCAAAAATAATTTTTCCAAAAATAATTATCCACCAATAATTATTCAAAATAATTACTCCAAATATAATTATCTAAAAATACTTATAAAAAAATATACGAGATATTACAGTCTTCCCCCCTCAAAAGAAATTCGTCCTCGAATTTCCAAAAGAATTAAATCAAAAGGAAGATCACAGAGATTTACCAAAATCACCAATACAACTAGAATCTCAATCTAGCCAGACGTCTAAATTTCAAATCGAACATCAAACTAAGTCTCCAAATCAAACCTCGTAGAGTGCAACTATCACTTTACTAACGTACTAGCTCTCTATGCAAACATACCAAGAAAAGTACAGAATCTGATATAGAGTATACCAAAGTATACATATGCAGAAACAATAAATGTTAACAGAGGATAATTTGGGTCTTACCCCAATTGAAAAAAGAATTGGATCATAGAACAAACATAAAACAACATTCTCAAAGAACAAATTACGAAGTTGCAAAATACCCAAAGGTACAGAGAACAAAATCATATTTCTCAAAGCTTAGAGAATCATGTGTCAGAAGAACAAATATCAGACACTGGTTGAGTAGTGACTCAGATCTCACCACATTATGTTTATGGTCTCTTATCCGTAATATAAGTTTTTGACTCTGATATTTATAGAATATGTTTCGATAAGATAAGATTTAAAAAATAATACTATTAGTATCACTTCTATTCTAATTACTTATGACATAGATTTAATAGAATATACATGTCATTATTTCGTGGGTAAAAATCTGTTTAATAATTTATAAAATCCCGAACTCTGCCCCATATTATTGGCCTTATCTTATTAATAGGTGCATCCATTGATTTGTTTCATGTTATCAACAGGAGTTTTTATGGGGGAGTGGACGGCAATGTTGCAGGCTTGCAGCCTCTATTAATCTATTAACTGTATATTAGGCATAAATGTTTTTGTTGACTTCAACACATACTGTAATGTCCTGAATAATTCCAATTTTAAAATATTAATTTTCAATTTGTTTATGTTATTGTTTTGAGATAACAAGAAAAATTAAAATTTGGGTTGATTTACATAAAATGAGATAAGTGGAATAGACAGTAACATACACAGAAAATATTTTATTCACGGGCACCACTTATATATATTAATTGACATTCAAATATATTTGTAAATATATTCAAGAAAAATTAAATAGTGAGAAAGTTATCTTTCATTTTGTTACGTAAATTTGTCTTTGATAATATTCATTGTAGAGAATTCTCGTTCAACAGTAGCAGTCGTAATAAGTAAAACTAAAAAATCAACTTGATAAAAAGATATACCAAATGAAAAATACTGTAAAATTCAACCTCAATCATCTTCCTAGTAAGACCTTTAATACCTTGTTGTTTAGAGTAATTTGCATTTCTCTCATTTCATGAATCCAAATCTTCAGTTATTTAACTCTATTCAATTAGACACTAAAATTCTTATAAATATAATTTTGTAAGTCGAATTAGTCTTGAAAGACTAAAATTGGAGGTCAAATTCTTAAGATCAACTTCATCTCCGAACCAATAAAATTAATCATATCTTCCCACCTTCTAAACTGTCTCAAAAATTAATTTCATTCTGGAGAAGCACGTGCCACCTCTCTAAATTATCCACTTTTCTTACTTAAATACACATTATCACCTGCCGAAATTCTTTTCTCATATCTTAGGCTGCCCACGACGGGTTAGGAACGGAATTATCGTTCTTAGCTCCTAAATCGGAATGCGGTAACGTATCCCAGTCTGTAGGAGGACGGGCTACATTCGTCAGGCGCGGGGCCCAGTGAACCCCACGCCTGACATTTACTTTTTTAAAAAATATATTTAAATCTGACCGTTATATTTGATTGATCCAACGATCAGATTTACTCCAACGGTAATATTACCGTTGGAGTATCGTTGGAGCCGAAAAATTATCCTTTTTATCTCTAACGACTAATTTTACCCATTTTCCTATAAATATTCCCCTAAACATATTTTTTTCTCTCATTTCTACACTTCAAACACTCATTTCTCTCCCCCAAACTCTCTCAACTTTTAAAGTTTCTCTCCATACTATCAAATTACTCTCACTCCAATTTTTTTTCCCAAAATTATGGATTCCAACAATGAAAATATTCAATCCTCTTCTCAAAATAACCTATCAAATTTTGTCAACTACCGATATTCTCAAAATAATCCATCAAATTTTTCCTCTTTCACAAACTATCAATTGTAATATTTAATATTTTATTTGTAATATTTTAATTTTAATGTAATATTTAATATTTTATTTGTAATATTTTAATTTTAATGTAATTTATTTATTTTAATTTAATTTTTAAATTTTAGGAATTATTTTTATTTTAATGTAATATTTTTATTTTAACAAATTATTTTTATTTGAATGAACTATTTTAATTTTAATGAATTTGGGATAGAAAATATTAAATGAAGTAGTAAATAAAAGTTAGAGATTAAAATAAAATTGTGTTTAATAAAAAACTGAGTAGGCGTCTCGTGAGATTCTTAAAGTAGCTCCTGAGTTACGGATGAAAAAACTAAAAGATTAATAACTGAAAATTTTAATAAAATAATAATAAAAATACTAAACATACGTTTTACAGGACGACTTTAGGTAGTTGAGTTACGAGTAGTCTTATATCAATCCTTTTCAAATCCATTCTGCACACTATTTCATCTTCGAGCAGCCCAAAAGGGGGCTGGAACCTCCCGAACAAAGCGACGCGTCCTCTCATCCATTTCATCTTCGTCATCCTATCCTTCCCTACCATCCACTGCTCAACAAAACCCACAACCCCAATCACAATCTCCACCAGTTGGGTCATCCAGGAAGCCACGGGGAAGACCTAGATTAACCCCTGACGAAACAATTCGTCGGGCTTCCCTTCGTTTTCTCAATAATTCCTCTGTCTATGCTCGGCCTCCGGCTCCATCATCTCTGCTTATTGCTCCGCCACGAAGTCCTGTCGAGTCCTCTGGCCAAGAAACATCGAGGGTTAGGCCTTCAATCGATTCTCTGAGCACATCAAAGTATTTCAATCAAAACTCAACTCCAATTGCGCCTAGAAACAAATCTGCCTCTATGGAAGAACAATCCTCGACTAAGTCACACTCTTTGCCCCCTACGTCAAAGCCACCCAAAAAGAGGAAACCTAGAATTAAGATTCACAATCCCGTTCCAGTAGAGTTTTCCCACAAAATTCTCAGGGGTAAGACTTTAGATTTTTCATTTTTTGATGATGAGAGATTTACATTCCAGCACTTGCTTGATGAGTATGGACTTAGATTTCTGCTAGAGAACCCTGTTCCTGTTTATAGTAGTTTAGTTATTGAGTTTTACTCAAATCTGATGTGGGAAATTAGGGGTAGTGAGGCTGTGTGCTAGTCTTCAGTAAAGGGGATTCCTTTTGAACTCACCACAAATTCGTTAACTCACATTCTGGGGATTAAATCATGGTCCTAGTTTTTCTTTCAAAGACATCGAACAATACAGATTCCAGAACAAAACTGAATGTCTTAGAGTTGTTTTTTAACCACAGGAACCACCTCATAACATAGACAACATCAATCCCATAACTTTCAAAGCCAACGATCATCTCCTTCTTCGAACTCTGAGTTAGTGTGTGTTCCCAAGAGTCGGTAGCCTTACCCACTTAAACTCTATCGATCTGTTTGTTCTAGCTAAACTCTTAAAGCATGAACCATTGAATCTAGCCCAGTTTATCCTAGCTCACATGTTTCACAGTGTTAAACATAAGGGTAGATGGCTTCCCCATGGAATGTTATTAACCCACATCTTCCTACACTTCAATATACCTCTTCCCAAGCGTCCTTCATTTCGTCAAACTGATGGTCAGATTAACAAACGGACACCAAATGGGGATCATCAAGAACCGAAATGGAGTTTGGGTTAACTCGCATTGTCCCACTTCTCAAGATGAAGATTCGACAACTGGTACACAGATCGAGCAACTGTTTGATCTCAATAGAACGTTAATTGGCGAAATTCAGAGGCTAAAACTGGATGTTGAAGCATTGAAAAGGTCAAGAGGAACTTGATCTAACTAGTTTCAAAGTGATATTGGCAAGCTGGCACAAATCAATGACTTAGTTTTTATGACTTACTTTTGTTAACATTTGCAACCGGTCTATAATTCTGATAATATTTTGGACTGACTTATAATTTGGTTGCATGTTTTAAGTACTTTATGGACTGTTAAATGCTTATGCTTTTTATGTTTATCCTATGCCGTTTGTCGATTGATGTTTTGATGCTTATACTTATGTTTTACTTTGCTATCATACTTGGAATTTAACATTTTTTTTATGAAGCAAAAAGGGGGAGAATATATTTATTCAAAATGGCTATTTATATATATTTGCTCCTCTCAAGTTTTTGTAGCAGGAAATATATATTTCATTTTATTCATATGTTTCATGCATACATGAAGGGGAGAAATAAAGAAATTATGTCATCTAAGTATTTCTCTAAATATGCTATATGGAATAAATGATTTTGCGTACAAGTAGTTTCTTTTCTCTCTCTCAAAAATTAGTGCCAAAATTCAAAGGGAGCATCAAAAGTTATATGTGTTTTGCATCATAAAAAAGGGAGAGATTGTTAATCTCAAGGTTTTTAATGACATATTTTGATGATTACAAAACTAATGAGGATTAATTTGTGAATGTTTAATGGATAAAAATCTTTAAAGAATTTTTAGATTAATCCCTTCTTTAATCATGAATCAGAAGTCAAAAGTGATTCCAGAAATGATCACATAGATCAAGATTTACATAGACCTATTTAAGAATTTTATAAAGACTATCAGATCTTAAATATTCTTAAGTTAGAAGTTCTACTGCAACTTCTATCAGAAAAAGAATTATCCAAACATGAGCCAAAATAATTCTCTAATTCATAATATATCAAAGCCCATAAGAAACGAGTCCAGATATTCTTGTATATACTGTATGATTTTTACAGGTTAAGTATGTTTGGAGTAGAATTTCTAGTGAAACTTCTATCTGAAGAACAGTTAAGCTCGACAGCTTTGGGATACAAGCTAGAACGATCACAAACTCAAACCCAACGGCTTGAAATTTTATACAACGGTCAAGATGACATTTTTGGCTATAAATAAGACTCAAGATTCACTTGAAGAGTACAACTCTTGAGCATTCTATGACTAAACCATTCTAGAGCAAAATAGTGCATTCATAATTTTATTAAGCTAGTTCTCTATTCAAGTTTTGATTTGTACATCTTTTACAGAGAGTGTTGAGTATTCACTTCTGTAATATTATTGAGGTGGCATAACACCCTTAAGATAAGTGTTTAGTGAAAGGTTGTCAAGTACCCAGAAAGCTTGATTTGTAAAAGGAAAATTGCCCTGGTGAAGCAATTGTGGTGTAATATTTTCCTTGAGGAAGATAGTGAAGAAATCTCAAGTGGATACTTGAGGAGTAGACGTAGGTAAATCTCGGCCTCATTTACTTGCTTTCCTTGTTCTTTACTTTATATTAATTGTGCTTAACTAGTTGCTTATTTAAATCAAGTTTCGGTTTTTCAAATTAGTTCACTAAAACGTTTTTATTTTCTAAAAACCAATTCACCCCTCTTGGTTTGCTATTTGGGTCAACATTCTTCAACATGCGTTGTATCTTGTTCTACGGGCGTTGATCTTTGTTCCAGAATATGCATATTCATCCAGTCATTCTTCAACGCACCTTGTACCATCATCAACGTGTGTTGTCGGCTTCAAGATTGCACCATTGATCTACGTCAGCGTGTCAGAGAATATTCAAATTCAAATTTCGAAGAGCGTCTTGGCTATGTCCTCATCTAATCGTCAATGCGACTTGTATGCCTTGTAACGTGCGTAGATAACTTTATCAAGGATTGCACCTTTGCTCATCAACGCGTCGTGATTCATTCTTCAACAGGCTTTCGTCATACACGAAAGCTTCTCATAGCTTCAGACCTCGACAACGTGCGTTGTACCATCATCAACGTGCTTTGATTAACACATGATACTTCCTTCCTTCTGGAATGAATGAACACCTTTGGATCGTATTTAACGTGCCTTAATGTCATTTTGCACATGATCAACATGGGTTGCACAGGTATAACATGCTTTGTGGTCCGATATCAGTAAATCTGAAACTAAGCACATCTTTTATGGATGTTTTGCATTTATTATCATCAAAATTAAACTCAACATATATGTGATTAATATGCAAAAGATTAATGAAAGTCACATTATCTAAGAAAGAAAAATGAAAAAGAAACAAAAATAGCATTGCTACAGTACCTCGCCACGCTCGCCTAATTTGGCTCTGGAAATGATGTTGGATTCGAGTGTATACCCATCGCCAATTTCCACTTTTTGCGCCGATTGGCCAATTTCCACATTTTGCACCAGATTTGGTGCGACAACTACTATTGTGACTTTGAGTCACTTGATTCAATTTATTGAGTTAATTATGTCAAGTGTCTCAAATAAAAGTATGTTTAAATTTATTTTAAAAAATATTAAATAAAAATATTTGGATGCATTGGAAAAATGCTCAAATTTATTTTGAAAAATGTCATATGGAGACATTTGGAAACTTTGGAGACTTTATAAATCTGATATTTTTTTTAAAAAAATTGACCGTATTTCTATTTTTCAAAAACTGTTTGGGTCGATCTTAAAAATCAATTTCTGTATTTTATTGTAATATCATCGTTTGATTTTTCCCAATTTAATAGGGAAATAATTTGGGTCATTCATTTGAATTGATAGTTATGGGTCATTAGATGAAAAAAGTGTTAAAATGAGAATGAGCACATGGTATCATAGCTTATGAAGATAAGCATTTTCTTCCAAATAAAAAAAATCAAAATGCCCACTTGTTAGATCTTTAGACTTGATTATGGCGGTAAATGAGTGTTGGTAAAAATGAGTAAAGATATGTGCATCGTGTAATTTGATATGGCTATTAAATGAGTGTGGTAAAATTAATGACGAAAATTAAATAAAAACTAAAATTATTAAGCTACCCATTTATAACAGAAGGAACGGATGAGCCACATAAGCTTGAAAACTTATCCTACATGTTCTATGGATAAGCATGAGAAATTGAATCTTGATGTATGAAAATTTGTAAAGAAATCATTGATTGAAGAAAATATTTGAAGAGTAAAGAAAAACCAAAGAGTGGACCAATATTTTTGAGATATGTAATTATGTAGTGAATATACTTAGTGTTATATTTAGTATATGTAAAAAATAAATATGGATTGAAATGAGGTATCTAATCCTATGCAAAAATTTAGATGAAAAAATTATTGAGCAGGTTTAGCATGAACACTTTGTTAATTTCAAAAATAGTTTTATGTAGTTGTACTTGTAATTGAGGAATAAATGTGATAAAAATATAACACAATTTAGACCGAATGAATTTCGGCATTAAGTTTTATAATTGATAGTATTTGGTGGACAAGTACGATTTTCAAAAAATTTATTACCAAAATTTAACAAAGAAATAACATCTTCTGTAATACAGATTACATAATAATGAAATGACAAAAAATAATCTATTATGTTACTTATATTAAGTTTTGTATTAGTTTGACCTTTCTTTATGTGAGTTAAGTAACTAATATATATCCTTAGTAAAAAAATAATATATACAAATACTCACAAAATATTATCAAATTTTAACTAACACGAATAAGCATTATGGTGTGTAAACTTTAAAACTAGAACTTCAAAGTGTTATTAACACTAGAGCATACAATAAAAAAATAATGTGTAGAGAGAAGGAGAAGGAATTAGAACTAACTATTTTCTTCTTCTGGGCAAATTTCCCTTAAATCTTTGCACCTTGCATCAATGTCCTTTAGTTATGATCTCAAAATAAAGCAATCACCTACATTAAACATGTACAAATTTCTCAATTTTTGAGATGGGTTGAAGAACATTCTACAAGAGGATACTACTATGATAGCATCAACCCTGGAAATAAGACCTAATGTAGCTATACGACACTTTATTTTCCATGTGTAAGATTTTGATGCTCACAATATGAACATGCTAATAGTTGAATAAAGGTTGCATTTTTATTCTAGCTAGCTTAACTGCATGTCAGACAGATTAATAATGGGTTACAAATTGGATCAGATCACAATTCTGGAATCATAAATTTGGTGAAAGAACGATCTCAGACATTTATGGAAAATTATTTTGAAATTCCTAAATGGAACTTCAACATGAGCTTCTCCAAAATACAATAATTTCACATTTTGAAGCAATTATTTCGTTTTAAGTCATTCTGAAATGTTTCCAGAGTGAAAAAAAAACTGTTGTCTTCATGGTTGACCCAATTCAAAACAAAGAAAATTTTGTAAAATTTCAGAAAAAGAAAGAGAAGAGGACAATAGTGACCACAAAGGATATATAAGAAGATTCATAATAAAAGTTCAACATCAGTTACAAACTCAAATTGACGGAGAAAAATAAAAAATAGTAATAAGAACCACATTAATCTAAAGTTTACTTTTATGATATATCCACAGACTCTTGCTAATAACGGGGATATTACAACTCAATCAGAAACAGTTAACATAAACACAAGGTCATTTTATCATATTCACATAGAATAATTTCAGTTAACTCCATTACTCAGCATATAGACATATAAGGAAAATTGCATTCACTTTTGCCAAAAAGAAAAAACCTTCAACTCAATAAAAATAATTAAAAAATCAAATGAAATAAAATTCTCATTACCCATTTAAGACCACCTGGTTTAAAGGGAAACGTAACTTGACGAGCGAACGGTGACTTTCACTGCCAATGCGTCAGCCCTCTACGCTCTTCGGTAGCTGACTATTTCAACGGTTAGAAAATCGAGATTTAAGAGAATCAGAGACGAGAGAGGAAGGAAATACGCAGTGTAGCGAGAGGAGGAATGGAGGTTTGCTTACCATTCACAGATCTATCCCATCTCTTTGAAGTTTCTGTGAAGACGAAGTAGATTTCACACAAATATGAGAATTTTCGAATTGGGATTCACCTCCACAAAACAAAGCATTCAAATTTACAAACTCCAATAGCATTTTACACCATTAGAATATATCATTTCGATAAATCAAAACCCAAAAAGACAAAACTACAATCCAAAAATTTCAACTTGAAAGAAACCCACAAAGAAAAACCAAACAAAGAAACGAATCAAACTTTGTGAAATCGCCAAAAATGAGACGTCGTAGAAAAACGTCGAAGGAATGTGCGTCTCGTAGAATGATGATGGATTGACATGTGAATTAGAGGAAGAGCGGATGCTAAGATTTAGAGAGTGAATATGAATTCTTGACTTTTATTTAAGTTGAAATGTTTTCACTATGTGCAAGTGTATGATAATTTATTTCTAATCAAAGGACAAAATTAAGTCATCACATCTAACGGTTCATAAAAAAATTGTCATGTCACCCAACTCTGATTTTACTTGAGTCATCAAAGTAGCTACCGATTTTACTTAATCATTAAAGTAACTACTGATTGGCGCTGAGTTGGAGATACTCAATATTAGACATGTTATTTTCAAATTGGAACCAACGAACTAAATTGAAATCGGACTGGTTAAAATCGAAATCAGAATCGGAATTGTCCGACCAAAACCGGAGAGTTGCAGTTCAGGTTCCGGTTCTAGTTCGACCTCTCCAAAAACGGTGGAATCGGTGGATCGAACCGCCAGTTAAAACCTCCATTTTTTTTTTCTTTTTTTAACTCTATAAATACTACACCCTACCAATTTTTCACCATTCATTCTCTTTTAATCTCTTCTATATTCTCACTCTTTCAACATTCATTTTGCTCTAAATTATTTTTATTAATTATTTATATATTTTATTATTGCAATTACGTTTTCTATATTTCTCTAAGTTATTTTTTGCAATTATATTTTTTCAAATTCCTTCTAATTTTTTACTATAGTTTAATTTAGTTATTTTGTTATTTTATTATATTTAATTAATATTTGCATCAATGAAAAATTTTAGTAGAAATAGAAATTTTGAAAGTTTTGAAATTAAAAATATTGAAATTCAAGATAGTCAAATTCAACCAATTTTCACCCAAGGAGATGAGGGAGGAGTGGAATGAAGAGTTTCTAGTTTTGATATTTTTAAAACTCATTTTAAAAAAATTCCTAGTGTTTTTTTTATTTTGTTTAAAATTATGTGATGTAATTACTAATAAAATAGTTAATTATTAAAAAAATAAAATAAAATGTATTACTATTATTAGTACTATAGCTAATTATTCAATATAATAAAATTTATAAAACAGAAAAATAATTAACTGGATAAAATAGAGGGTTAAAAACAAAATTTTCAAAAAAAACTAAACCGAACCGAAACTGACGGTTCAACCAGTCAAAGTTGGTCAAAATTGGTTAAAACCGGAACCAAAACCTAACAGAACCAAGACCGAATCAAATCGTAAAAATCACAGTTTGATTCCGATTCTTCCATTCCAAAACCTGTAATCGAAACTGTGGGTTCTGAAACCAACAACAAATCTACTCAATATCCGTTCAATATGGTACACCACTTAATTTGCGGTTTACCATCCAATTATTTTATATTTTATTTTATCAGATTTTTATATACTTTTTTTTATCTTCTAACTTATTCGCTATGCAACATTTCTTCTTACTATTCAAAACCTACAAACAAACAAAGTGGAAGACAAACTAGCAGGTAAAACAGCGGATGTATGCATCTTTCCACTTGACAATCAAAGACATGTCACTGTCACAGTTGGCCTTCCAGGACCTTTTGTCGCATCATGGAATTACAATTTTGTCACAACACGTCAAATTGAGCAATTGATCAGTACCTGGCGGCTTGATATTTGGGTTGTAAACCAAAATATGACACTTTCCAATTCCCCTTATTTGACTGTTGACTAACCAAAAGTACAGAATAACCAACATGATCAAAAGAATGGAACCCTCTTACTTTCCTCATAATGGCTTAGCCACCCAAATTGAATCATGCAGAATTTGGAAGCAAAAACACAATACGAAAAGAACAAGAAAAGAAAGCTAACACGATATGGTTTGATCTTTTATTAAGGTCGTAATGATCAACCAAACTGATAGTACTGATAGAAAACTTGGTGATCAAACACCAATCTGAAACAAGGTAAGACAAAAAGAAACAGAGAAGGCAATGATGCGCATCCGCATCCATTCTTGTTCTTCAGATCTTTAAAGTTCTAACTAGACTCTAAAGCTGAAAGGAACCAAGTCATCCTCACATTATGCTTTCAAGGGCCTGGAGTACATCGGCCTTAACATCATCAAAGTCTTCAACTCCAAAGCTAAACCTCACCAAGTTATCTCTGATCCCGTAGTTTTCCCTCTCCGGGCGGGGCAGATCCCTGTTTCAATTTTCAAACACAAACCATACATCAAAAAGAAGAATCTAGAACCATACTCTGGCGACGAGCACAAAAATTATTCGAACAAAAATCATAATAAATTGTTTGGTTACCAGTAGGACATTATAGCTGGTTGGTTCACAATGCTCTCACAGCCACCAAAAGATGGGGCAATATATGGAATTTTCAATGCATCCACAAACTTTATGGTGGTCATTAAGTCTCCACAAATCTAAGTGGAACGCTGAAAGCATTGTAATAATTAAAGATGTGCAGAAGCAAACAGCACATATACACTTCCCTCAAAACTCACCACACCACCAAAACCAGTCATTTGGCGCTTGGCAATGTGGTATTCAGGATGACTTGACAAGCCAGGATAATAGACGTGCTTCACTTGTCATCAAGGTCCCTCATGAATGAATACCACAAATTTAAAGTACAATGCTACAAATAAAATGATTTCTATATGATAAGTTGCATTTTCTGTATGTTTTGCATTGCATTTTATGTTTGATTTGCATTATTATTTGTCTTTTTATATTTTTATGTTTCTTTGGTGTTTCAAGTGAAATATTGGTGAAAGGATGGCATTTCGAGCTGTTTCTGCACATTTCGGACAAAACTGCATTTCTGCGTGACTACGACATGGTTGACTGCGAGTTTGCCCAAGTTTGACCACGTGCCTAGGGATGTGTGCCACACTTGTTGGTCACGTTTTAGATGTGTTTTGAAGGCTTATAACTCAGATTTGTTGTTGGGTCAAAATAATTAGCTTTATTAATATTTTTATTAGTTATTTTTGGAGGATTTTTTAGGGTTTCCTAATTAGAGAGACATATAAACTAAACTCTCTCTTTCTGCATTCTTCTTTCACACATATCAAAGCTAGGGCTAGGGGAGGCCGAATTTCATCTTCTTCATCTCTCTGGTTTTCTTCCTTCTAATATGTGTAACTAAACACTTTTTCAGTTAAAGTATTTCGAAGTTCAATCCGTCAATGTTGTGAGACTCCTGTTTTAACTTTTATTCAATAATTCAAGTATTTATTCAGTTTCTATTATTGAGTTCTTTTATTATTATTTTGATTGATTGATAAGAGTTCGTTGGTTAATTGATTGAATTAATATACTGTTATTTAGAATTGATAGTGCGTCATATTAATCCTAATCTAGATAACAAATAATGTAAATTTATGTGGTTTGGGCATTGTTAATTGTTATGGAACTAAATGAATCACAGCGTTTTCGGTTTCATTATATAGGATAGAGATCTCTTTCGTTCTAATTGTTGCCATAGATTAAACCTTGTCATGGCGTCCTGAGAGTTGTCTAGTAGTTAGACAAATAATCTGCAAGGCGTCCAAGGCTATCAAATAGGTAAGAAGGGATTGGTCAATTGAGTATGTCACCGTTAGGTATAACTCCATCTACTTAAATGCTTAATATTCATCTTTTGTGTCTGTGATCGACTAAACAGATTGAACGGAGAAGTGCCTTAACTAGATTTTTATCATAATTGAATTTCTACTTATTTTTGTTCTTGCTGTTTTTTTTTATTTGTGACTTTTTAATCTTACTGCTTCTTTTTGTCAACTTTATTTTATTTTTTGTTTTCGCAAATAAACAATTTATCACTGTTCTCTATGGATCGACCATGCTTATTGTCTTACTTCATTTTTAGTATTCTCGAGCAGGTTAATTTTATTTTGGTGGGCTGACAACCTATCACTAATGCACTTAGATAGATCATAGATTCCCATGTCATCTAGTACTTGTGTGAAAATCCATTTTATTATTATGAAAAACTAATGAATTATCAAGGTAACATTAAACTCTAAATGGTAAAACATAAAAGCAACTATTGCCCACAACAAAGAGCCAATCAGTTTTTAGACATCCTCATGATGTTACCATACTTGCGGTTATAACTGTAATAATTCCCCCACAATCTAATAACATATTACTTCAACAGTTTGTATGAGAAACCAAAAAAGAAAAAAACGAAATGTACACACCTTAGGATGTGCCTCTAAAATTTCGGCCATCCTTAATGCTGTTGAATTTTGTTTTGCTGTACACGAAGATGCAAAGTCTTCATGCCTCGAATGATCAGATAAGCAGCATTCTGTCGTCATAAGGAAAATAGAAATCACATATTATTCTATGCCAAAATCAGGAAAGCTTCATGTTTGGCAACTTAGTTGAATTCAAGCATCATCTGAAACACTGTTCTACTCTTCTAGACAAAGTCGAATATGATCAAACTAAATATTGCCTTGGCAGAAAATAACATCAATGCTATTTGAAGGAATAGCTAATAAAATAGAAATCTGAAAAACACATTGCTGAAGGCCACTAGGCCAGTAATTAAAAAACTCACCGGGTTCAGAGTACTGCCCAAAACATGATGCAAATTATGAATTTCTGAAACTAGCTTCAAAGGACCACTTATGTATCCAGCAAGGACCTGGAATAGGCATGTGCATTTGACATTGTGACTTGTAAAGAAACAAAAGTCAAAATCCTAAAGCTTTTCAATCAATAACTTAAAACATTGGCAAAAATTCTTACATCATTGTGGCCTGCAATATACTTGGTTGCAGAGTGAAGAATAAGATCAGCTCCCAGGGCCAGGGTCTTTTTGATTAAAAGGTACCATCTACACAAACCAAGGCTCCCTTTTTGTGGCAAAGGTCTGATACCAACTTAATGTCAACACATCTGAGGAATGGGTTGGTAGGAGACTCGGTGAAGAAAAGAGAAACCTGCATAAATTAGAGCAGCACTAAAAACTTAGGACAGCCGATAAAAAGTAAAAGTTAAAGAAAGTTAACCAATGTTACTCGACTGACTTTGTGTTTATCAAGTGCAGCTTTCAGAGCTCCCATATCTGCAGGGTCAATCACAGTAGTCTGCAACAGCAAAAGAAAATCATCAAACAAGACACTAAGAAATATTCAAAATGGTAAGACGGAACAACACTACAACTGTTCACATACCGTAATCCCCATTCTTGGAAGAAAATTCTCAATGAATATCCTAGTCTTCCTGTAGCAATCCGTTGTTGTCACCATATGCCCACCAGCTGGAACCAATGCCATCAACATGAGTGTGCTAGCACACATCCCAGATGCAGTAATCAGAGTAGATTCCGCCCCTTCAAGAGCACTAGTTTCCCGAAAAAGGAAAAATCAACTTCCACTTATTAATCATTAACAGAAAATATTCAAGAAAAGGTGAAATAAACAAATACATAAAAAAGAAGACACCAACCTGAGTTTCTCCCCCAAAACCACAGTAGTCGGATTTCCATACCGCCCGTATTCAAAACTCGCCCGGCGCTTCTCCTGCAAGAAAAGAACACCAATTCATTCTTCTTCAGCATCAGATGCAATTAAACAATTAAAGAATAACATGCATTTAATTATAAAACGATAAAATAAAAGAACCTTGAAATCAATTAGCTCAGCCGTCTTCTTAAAGAAATAAGCCGATGTATTAACCACTGGAGTCGTAATTGCATCAGTCACAATGCCTCTTCCCAATCTTTCACCTGTAGGCGCAAATGAACGACTCTATTAATAAATCGATCTTTGAAAGAAAATAAATAAATCTCAACACGCTGTTGATCCAATTGGTCTAGATTTCACAAACGAATTACCAGCATGAATTGAAAGACTTCCATCGGAACTCAAAAACGAATCGTAATTGGTATCCCTAATCGAATCCTCCAACTGCACACTAGTGCTATCGGTAATCTCCTCCACCAGCGACGCATCATTGCCGGAGACAATATCAGCGGGCTCGACGAGAGGAATAGCGGCCGATGCGGCGGCGTTGGCCGCAGCGGCAGCGGACAGAGGCAGGGTTTGACCACGAAGCCGCGACGAGTTGTGCGACACCGATATAGCTACAGTTGCGGAGAGCCTTGTTGCTGAGCTGGCGAACGACGTTCGGAGGGAACCGGAAAATGAGCGACGACATGCCGCTGCCGACCAACGAAGCAGTGCCTCGTCGGACGGAGGCCGGGCGGCTCGAGAACCTGCCGTGGCTTGGCATGTGGTCGGTCCCATACGGATCCGACCTGCACTCGAAAGGAGAACCACCGCAGGCGGCGGCAAACGACATCTTCAGGCACGACGACACAGCCATTTCACGGCGCCTTCTCGGGAATGAAAATGACAGCGAGATAGAAAGAGATGGGTGGCTCTAAGAGGGATTGAAGCGGTGGGAATAAAAAAGAGTCGCAGGGGGTTTTGTCGTTTTTAGTTTGGGGTTTGCGCGTTTTGGTGATTTTTTAAAAGTGGGGTAAATAGGGGTTAGTTTTTAACCGTAGTTGGGTTGGTTGGGGGAGAAGATAAGTGTGGTTAAGTGGTGGTGTTGTGAGCTGTGTGATGAAGGTGGGTGCTGACGTGGAAGACAATGACTGGTTGTGGCTTATTGATATGGAAATGTTTAATCTATTTTAGGGGTGTATTAAATTTTACTTGATTATTCTATTTTTAATGTGATTTGGAATCTTGAGATGATTAATTAGGTTAAACAAGAAATATAATTCAACTTGAAGTTGGCTTTATAAAATTCAATTCAATGCATCATGGAATGAGATAAAAGAAAGTGGATTAATTTTAAACAAAGGAAGTAATTTTTTCTATGCCAATTATGTTATACAAAGACTTGTTTGACACCCCGTAATGGTAGTATGGCAGAAAGGATGCGTGACCCTTGTTTTTACGGCGCAGATTCGAGTGGGAGCGACGATAATTTTGTGTTGCCTATTGTCGCGGACTCGTGTTGTGCACTAGAGCAAAAAATCCCCGGGAAGCTTGTCTCACTGCGATGTTACGGTAACCTCACTAGTGCACGGACCCAATCCAGCTACCGGTGTCAGATATGGCTCTCGGGAACATCCCGTAGCGGGAGGTAATGTCTGCATAGTAACGTCCAACAGGGGTATGTTACTACTGGTCGTCCCCGACTCCCTTTTTATCGATAAAAAAAGACTTGTTTGACGAAGCTGTATTCAATAAAAATCATGCTGAACTACAGCTGCAAAATAAATTTTTGACAGGATTTTCAATTTTTGTATAGGTTGTGTTAATATGGATATTTAGCAACCTGTGTGTTTCAGTGTTTACAATTCTTTTTTTAATAAATGCGATCACCTTATACTTATACCGACGCAGCTAGACTGCCCCGTATGAGTAAGACATTCCCTAATGTTGAATTTGCTAAGCACAACACACACGAGAAAGATGGAATGAATCTTTTATTACTGAAGATGGCATCACCTTATAAATCTTTTAAAATAAGTTTTCCCTCTTATTTTCAAAATGGTATGAGACCATATTGTAGATTCATTTTCATTCTCTAATTTTCTATCACTTTCTCAACACACCAAACATAATTCATAATTAACTTGATTTCCCACTTTTGAAATGAAGTTTCTTTTAACTTGCTTGGCAATTTGATGGGGTCAAATCTTAATTCTTTATTAAGATCATTTTTTCCTCTTTTCCTTCCATTTTCTCGACAAACGAATAGGTTTCCTTCATCATATTTTTTTTCATATTCACCTAATTCTAAATTCAGCTTTTATTTTTTAACATTTGATTACTTGTACAGAATGGATCATAACTCAATACTACAAAAAAAATTACCCTTCAAATCTCTTGAATTTTTTCATTGTTTCATCGTTGATTTCATTTTCTCGTGTACCTTTGATTCTTCCTGTTATCAAATAACATTTATCAAGTGCAAACTGATCACTTACCAAGATGTTAAAAATTCGATTTAGAAATTGATATAGCCAATGAGTTATTTAATTTTGATCCAACTTAAAGTTTCTCGAATAGCATCCAGTATATGTAAACATGGCATATGACAAGAATCCGACATTCATTTTGGCAACAAAGTATGAAAATTTCAGGGCGAATCATTGGATGAAAATTTTTCCCTACCTGTTCATGAGAAACAAAACAACGCTAGTATATAAACGACTGGTTGACAGAATACACTAGATCTCAAAAACCGAAACTGCCAGGGTATTTGTCCTTTTCAAAAAGAAAAACCCTGTAATTTCATGCAGGCAAAATCTCGTTTCATATAAAACTAATTAAAGTAATATATGTGATTAACTTATGTTTACTGCCAGTTCACATTTCACATCATTCAGACGATTGTTTTGTCTCCTCCACTTGCTTATCTCATCATCTCTCCACTTGACCATTCCTTGTTTGCTCCTACACAGAGCGCATCTAGGCACATCATGTGCCTTTTTAGTCTCACCTTTTCTGTTTTTAGAAGTAAGAAACACATAGTTGGAAACTCTTTCATTTTGATATTTCAGCTTTTCAATAGATATAGTTCACAGAAATAATGCAACAAACAAATTCCTCATTCCATACGAAAGGGAAACAAAAGGAAATTCTGACTGTAAATTTTCTTATGTAATTTTAACATTTAGGATTATTTATAATTACTATATTCGGTTGCTCAAAAAAAATTATAGATTTGGTTCGTCCTTTTGTGAATTATATATAGTTTCTTTAGTAGAATAAATATATATAACTTATTTAAAAGAGGGACATGTATATAAATTTTACTGAAAATTACAAATAAAAAAGAAGAGTTATACTTGTAGACCAGTGTTAAATTAAAAAAAGAAGAATTATAAACAAATACTACGATTGTCATAAGTCATGAGACATATAGATAGCTCTTGTATTAAGGTTGAAGCCGCATCTAGATAAATTGATCTCACAAAATCAAAACCAAAATGTGTTTGTCAATTTTAATATTGTCAAGCAGGGGCGGAGCCATATGAGGACAAGCAGGTGCTGGAACAACTGCTTCCCATGGCCTTCCTCTGATAGGGCTTTGCCCCATTGTAGGACTCGAACCTAGCACCTGTTGGGTATTGCAAAGCAAAATTGAGGAGGCAGGAGATTAGGAATGGCCGAACAGGCTAACCTGATTCAATTTGATTTGATTTTTTTCATTTTAGGCCACAGGTTAAACAACGTCATTTTGTCTTGGTCTTTTTATTCAAAAAGTAGAACACCAACACAAAACAAAACAGAAGATTTTCCACTGCTTTGTTTCTCTCTTTGCCTCCAGACTTCGTCGCTTTAGTCCACAGTCTTTCTCCACCGACCAAGCCGCCACCTTGCCTCCTCCTTCGACCTCGCGATCGGCGACTGCCGCCTTGGTAAGTCGATTTTCTTTATTCAATCACAATTTCAGTTTTTATGTTGTTAGGGTTAGTCAATTTTGTTAGTTGATAAATAATTGATTTGAATTTGATTGATGAAATTGTGATTTAAATTAGGTAGAATGTGGTGTAGGATTGTTAAATTTATGATTGAAGGGAATTAAATTTTGTTTGAACTTTGAATGGATTTGAATTAGTTAGATATTTTTAATTGCTAGGTGAATTGATTTGGATTGACTTAATTTTGTTATTATTTTGTTTGTTGATCTAGTTTATGGAGAAATTTTTAACCAATGGACCAAGTTGAATCTTCAAGAACTCTAGATGTCTCTGCTGACCGTCATCCATGGTAAGTCAATTTTCCCTATTTCTGAGAAAAATTCAGTTTTTTTATTTAGGGTTAGAAATTGATAGATTATTGAATGATTGATTGATGAAATTATTATTTAAATTAGGTCAGTGTAAGATTGTTAAATTTATGATTGAATGGAGTATGGACTTAAATTTTGTTTAAATGGATTTGAATTAATTGAAACTAGGTGAATTAATTTGGATGAACTTAATTTTAGATAGAATTAGGTAAAATGTTGAGATTGTTCACATGTCAAAGAAAAGTTGGGAGTGTTTGAGATTGCAAGAGGGGGCATAATGGGAGAAAGAGGGCACCGTGTAGCCAAAATTCTGGCTAAGCAAATTCAGCTCTTACTTAGCCTGAATTCCAACTCCGCCACTATCATCAAATGAATGGTTTCATTAAAGTTTATCAAGTGTATCCAACTCAAATTCTAGTGAAAGTAGTAAAATTTAGAAATAAATTTTACTATATTTAATTTTCACTTAGACCAAATCAACTGCACCAAACATTATTTATAACAAAATTTATTTTATACGCCCATGTAAAGTACATTTTTGTGCTACATAATTAATTTTATATATGTTTACACGGTTATACACGTTGTGTAAATTTGTGTACATCTATATACATTTTTGTACGACTTGAAAAAATGGATTAACTAAAAGGTAGAGAGGACGTTTCTACTGGTTGTGTATACTCATGTACACATTTGTGCACGAACTGTAGACCATTGCTCTCTTACATAAATTATAGAATAAATCCAAAAAAATTGATATATAGTAAAAAAAATATATTGTTTGTTATTTTTAAAAAATAAATACTATTTTTAGACTTGTCTACAGTTGTACAATTTTTGTTATATTTCTTGTACACACTATGCTGAAAATTCTTTCTAGTCGGCTTTTCGCATGAAATTGAAAATTATTTTCAATTTCTTGTAATTTTTTCCTAATTTATCATGAAAAGTCAAAAGGTGACATTCTAGATTTTTTTTTTGAGAAATAATATTTTAAAAAGAAGTAAAACAAGACCTAACATTTGAGATATTATTTTATACTCTTTTATTTAAAATTATAATTTCCCCAATTCTAGAAACTAGAATGAGTAGCATAATCAAGCACAAGAATAACCAAAACTCAATTCTGGCCTCTTTTTAATTGCCGGGTGTTTATGATGACCCTTAGTCAACCCACATCAAAACAAATCGAATACCGGATGTCTCGTGGTTGTGGGCTCACTTTAATGGCATAAAGTGCCAATATGTAAACCTCCGAAAACCCTAATCACATGCCCCATTATAAATACCTAAACCCCATTGCTTTTCTCGCATTTTGGACTCAACCGGTTCTTGCCTCCTCCCCTCACAATTCATTCATTTGTTCTCTCTACCAGTTCTTTTTTTAAGGTCATCTATAATTTTGAATTCTCGGCCTCGTTCCTGAAGTGTGACAACGACGCTGTTTTTATTCTCGTAAATCAGCTTGGGTTTTTCTGAATTTATTCATTTTGTTTTCTTGGTATAGATTTGATTTGGAGTTGCACTTTACTGAGGCGCTGTGGCTATTGAATCATGAGTTCAGTTGCCTAAACTTTCAATGTGCAAAAATCAACGCAAGGGATCCGCTTTGCAGCTCAAACCCTTCCAAGTTTTTGCTGCCAGTGATGCCGTCACAATTATTTTGTTTCATGTTGTGATTTTGGTATCATTTTACAAGTGCCCATTTGTTTCTTTTTTCTATTCTTTTCTTTTTTCCTGAAAACCGCTTCCACTGTAACTAATTTGTTACCAAGTGATAGATATTCAACATTTGAATGTTATTTTTTCTTTCCTTTTTCTATTCTTTTTTTTTTTTTTGAGGAAAGATATTCAACATTTGAATGTTATTGGTGACGGGGATAGAATAAATTGGGTCCAGGACTTTAAAGCCCCTGATAGTATGTTTATCTTTACATTAGTATTTTTTGTATGTTTAATTAAAAATAAAATAGATAATTAATTAAATTAAAGTAGAATATATAACAAAATACTAAAAACAAGATACATTCATAATAATATTAAAAACATTACATAAAATATAATACCATAATAAAACCAAGTTAGCAACAACCTTATAAAATAATTAATACAATATAAATATTAATTAGACTAACAACAATTCAATAATCTAGAAAATTAGTACAATCTCCACCAAGATTATTGAAATAGTTGTTGTCAAAAGAATTCAAGACAGATGGAGGTGGTTGTTGAAAGTTTCCCCTTTTTTGCATAATTCGTGCTTGTTCAGATTGAGTATAAACTCTATTTTGAGGATCACTGATTGTGCTTAAATCTGTGGTCAAAATCTTATTTTCTTCTTTAAATTTTTTCATAGCCATTTTATCTTCATTTTTTTCCTTCAATATCTCCATAAGTTGTCGGTTATTTTCTTCCAATTTTCCCATTGATGCTATAATTATCTCATCATTTTTTTCTTCAGCTTTGCCTTTTTCATACCGCCAGGACGTTCAGAAGAGGTTCCACAAAAATTATAAATATTTTTATATGCAATTAATAAATATAAATATAAATATTTTAATTTACGGGTCAAATATTTAAATATTTTTATATGCAATTAATAAATATAACGAAATATATTTTATTAAATTATTAATAGAAATATATAATTTGAAGTATTTGTGATGAAAGAATAATAGTAATAAAAAAAATAGGATGGTGAAGGGAATATGTGCAGAATATTCTTTTTAGGATATATTTGAGATTTGTGATTTGAGAGAATTTTACTATAGATAATCCAAATCTGATATTTTGAGTAAAAATTTGGGGTTGTAGTTGGAGATGGCCTAAGACATAAAGTGTCACGACCCGTTCCCGGAACCATGACCGGCGTAAGAGATGAACCGTCTATAGAAGTCCGGTTCCTCTCATACAAGCCTCAAAACATAAAATTATATTTATTTATTTATTTAAAACATTTGTTGGAGGAAAACATACATACCATATATATATCAAAATATAATATATGTAAAAATATACAAAACGATCTAATCGTAAAACATAATATCAAAATCAAATACAAAACCACATAACCCTACAGCATTCGGAATGGAGCATCTACTACAAAAGACGTAGGCCTACAAAAAGGCGCTACTAACCAAAATATACGTGTCCCACTGGGCAAAGAGTGTCCAAAGGCTGCTGGGATCAAAATCAACCTGTAATCATGGAAACAAGACAACACAGAGATATAAAGGGGTCAACCCAGTGAGTTAGGGACAACACTCCAGATTGTCTCATTTATGTCTCACAAAGACTGGTTTGAAAACATTTGAAAACTAGCACACACGATATACAACAGGTATACATATTTATACACTATATATATAGTATGATTTTCGAGAAAAACATTTCGAAATCATTTGCACCAAAAGCATACACATGCACATTGGTAAAATACTACCCATAGTATTAGGTTTTTTTGAAAACCTCATATACTTATCATGGAACCATAATAACTCGTGGTGTGGTCTATGCCACTCTCTCACCATATAATGATCAGGGTCACGTCACTGATCCATAATCCAATCATGTACCAGGCCTGGGTAACATGGCTACCGTCGACCTCGATAGCTAGGTATCAACAAACATTGGTATATCAAAGGCTACGTACCCCGTAGCGAAGGTGTCCCATAATCAAAAACATAATTAAAGCCATGCATATTCATCGTCAAAATACGTGAAAAACATAGGTATATCAATACATACATATAACTTTCTTCAAAATAAAATCATAATTACTTATTCACACAATCCATTTTCACATTTTTAACCAATCCTTGGATTAGTCAAGTTCACAATTTGGTTATAGCACATCAAAAACGTATACAGTTTCGAGACACAACCTATGTGTCTAAAGCTTCCATCCACTTACCTGGATGTCCAAGCTCTAGGACTCTCAATCAAGCACCGTCGGTGGGTGGATACTTGTGCGGGCAAGCACAGGATGTTGTAACAAATACAACATAACAACATCAATATTTATGGTACTGTGGTCATACCGAATTTATGAGTGCAATGCAATACAAATGTCCAACTCGCAAATGAATACCTCTCAACTATATAAATATTAATAAATACTCTAAAAATCCTTAAAAACATAAATCTAACATCCTCTTCCTCAAAACAAATGAAAATCAAAAGCTGACATTTTCACCGAAGTCCCTGCGACGAAAAATATTGCAAAAATACCCTAAATTCCGATTCGAGTGGGATTCAATATTTTTGATCATACCAATCAACTTAGAATGATCCTTGGAGTCTAATTTCATCATTGGTTTCAATCAAAACCACCTAAAACCATTCAAACCAAAATTTACATTTTCGGACTAAAATTGAACCTATAAGAAAAACCATAAATTCCTCATCTATCAAAGCAAATCTATGTTCCTTCTTGTTCCTCATACATATATCTATCATAAAAAACTCCAAATCAACCCAAAAATCCAGCCAAAACCGAACCCTAGCTCCTCACAATTTCTATTTTTGGTCAAACATGAATATCAGAAAATATGAGCATAAAAAGGAGTTAAAAACGGAAAATAAACGGTTAAAATACCTCAAATATGATAGAGGAATGTCTTGAGAGCAAAATGAATCAAATTTCGTCAGATTTGGGTGAGAAACGAGAGAGAAATGGCTGAAAAACGAAGTGGTGTCGGTTCTGGTTTAATAGAGAAATCTACAGAACAAAACGTCGTTTCCCTCAAGTGTCACTGTCGCACGATCAAACGACAAGCGGAATGCCCAGACGACCAGATGCAACGACACATCATTCTGGTTGCCTCGCTTGAACGCGCAAGAGTTCCATTCCACGACGCGTCGTTTCCAGCTGGAACCAAACGCACGCATGCGAACGACAGGCGTTTCGGCGTGAACGACAAGCCCCCAGCGACGAACGAATTGCAGTATGGCAACCCAAAGAAAACGATCGGTCGTCCGGTTGCATTTTCCAATTTTTTTTCTTTTCAATTTTTTACCATTTTCACTTAACCAAACACTTCCCAAATCACTCCTAATCTTCATAAATCACCAAATTAACATCAAAAACATAAAATTAACCCTCCAATCACAAAAAAATAAAATTTCAAATAAATTCCCAAATTATCCAAAATAATTATTCCAAACTAATTACCCCAAATATAAGTCTCCAAAATAACCATAAAACTATGGGATATTACATTTTT
>CAODLS010593536.1:0-12934 GCA_948243855.1 Flueggea neowawraea
TGTTTGTTGTCTGCTTTGTATGTGAAAGGGTTTCAAAGTGAATTTTTTTGAAAGAATCTATTATATATACGGGTGTATATATATACGATATTATTTGGATATATACGTGCTTGTGGTAGTTTTGAAAATGTTTTCAAAACCCTTTTGATGCGTCTGTGCCGCTCTTTTGCGTTATCCGCTCACTAGGGGAACTTACCTTTTTATTTTTCTTGTTTTTATTCTACTTCACTTTTCAGGTAGCGGATAACGGTCGTTTGGTTCTTCCGCGTGCATTGAGTGCCCTATTGTTCGGGCTAAATTATGTTATGTTAGTTGATCCACACTGGGTAGTAGGTATGGACTTACAATTGTTAAACAAATGTTTAACGTTTTTATTTAAATTATTTGTTTATTATTTTGTTATTACGAATATATTTTAATTATATATTCGAGAATATTATTTTTGAATAATATCATTGCTAAATGGTTTAATACGGTAAATAAGCCGATTTAAAAATATGAATTTTGGTAGTTTTCTGTTCTCCGAGGGTTGTGCGAGATGGACCGGGCTTCCACAGACGGTTCGCCTCGTACGCCGGTCGCGGTCCCGAGAATGGGTCGTGACAGTCTACATCTCTTAGCCTTAACAAAAGATTCAAGCTACCATGATCAAGTTCAACATAATATGACAATAAAGCTTAACATAAATCATGGTAGATAATAAAAGATATGAGGAGAGAAGAGATAAACTAATGTAGGAGAAGCCTCTTTTAGTAGCCTTTAAGAGAAATCTCCACCTTTCGTTCTTCCTCTCCTCCTTCACAACCCTAATCTTATGTTCTAACAAAAGAAAAAGAAAGAAAGAAAAACAAAAGAAGAAAAATTGTGGTCTTTCAATTGAATGAAAGATGTAGACAAAATGGTTAAGAGGGGGTATTTATACCCCTTCATATGTGTCCAAACCCTAACTAATGTGCTGCCCAAAATGTCCCAAGTGGATACCTTTTGTCCACAAAAATTGCCACTTGCCGCCCCTTTTGTTGACTTGCTGGATTTCGGCCATGGGCAGTGCCACAGCCATGGTGTAGGCCGTGGCGCCACCACGGCCAACACCACGCCCGTTTACATGGGCGTGAGCCTTCTCTGCCCGAAAGGGTGCAAGATGCAACCCGCCACTATCATGGTTGTGACCGTGGCCAGGCCGTGGCCTTGCCACCTTGGTCGTGGTTCATTCTCTCTTGGTCTGTTTCTCGTGCCGTTTTTTCATCCCTTTTTGTGCCTTCATTCCCAATTCATCCAAATCATTCAATACCTAAACCAAACACAAAAAGTGTGTAAATATGACATTAAACACTCAATCATAGGCCAAAAATATGTAAATTCTTACTTGAACAATTGTGTAATTTTAGGCTATATCAATGAGAACATCATACCTTGCCTATGGGCATTCGGCTTTTAGAAGAGGCACCAGTCGAGGCTATGATATTGATGCGTAAAGATGCAGGTGAGAGATGCAAGAATAGTTAATAGGGTGTCGAGGTCTGATTCATTTGCTGGTGAACAATGCTTGTTTCCCTGTTTCTTATTGTTTCTCTTTCTTTCTTCTCCTCTTTGTGAGATCAGGTCCGAGTCTTTGTCTGTGTTGTTTAGTTTGGTGTTTTATGTCATGTCTTTTTCGTGTATTTTTTTATAACCACGGTATTCATCCGCCATAAGTGAGGATTATGAATAAAATTTCGGGTAGCACCACCCTCTTTTTATCAAAAATTAATATGCTAGAAATGCTAAAGACAAGAGTACTTGCTAATCGAATAGATATTAATAATACATTTTAAACTGCAACAGGTTTGTCTGAATAGGTTATGCATAAGTAAACAAAATCGAAAAAGTAAAACATACCTTCACAATGGGAATGAATAGCTTGTAAGATGAAACAATATGTGCTATGGATGCAAGAGATTCACCAAAGAAGCCAAGGCTAAAACTAACGAACACAAAATGACAAGTATATAATTTTTTTTTTGACAGAGACAAGTATAGAATTTAATCTATAGAAATTAACGTACTTGATGAATTCTCATTTAGATCTTAAGCAGTTCTATTATTACAGTACCAACAGTAATAGGACAAGGAAAGGCCGTTAAGTCTATAAATACCAGAACATACTGTCATACTGAATATTCTCAAATAATTTCTCCTATTCTGCTCCTGGTTTCCCTCTTTCCTTTCTATCACTTGCTGGTATACTCTTACCGTTTCCAGCCCAAGAAGCAAAATGCTACTGAGTTACATGCTTAATCAATCCTTCCTATATCATGAAAATGCTGCTTTACGCTAAGTTTACAGCCAGTCCTTACTAATTAAACCATCAAAAGTCAAATCCATTGATATTGAAAAGAAAAGGAAGGAGAGTAGTCACGGGTTTGGAGAGATCGTGAAATGGAAATGAAAGATCCGTGAAGAGAGAGAGAGAGAAGTGAAAGGGGACACAAATCGACTGTGTGATCCTGCAGGAAGTTCCGTGGCTATTTCCAACTTCTCAATTGGATCATTCCTCAATATGGATGCATTTTTTTTTACCACGCAATATTTCTTTGGGTGAAACAATGAACTACATGAACTTGTCTAGATTCCATAAATCACGAAGTGAGGAAATTCAAGCTTGTAATCTAAACCATAATTTATATATGGAATTATTTTTTCTCTTAGTATACGATTTATACATTTTTGCGCAAAAGAGTTGGAGATAGTTCCCAAACACTCAGAGACCGATTAATATTTAACATGGTTAGAATTTATCTTAATTAACACGAATATTTAGGTGCTAAAACAAATTGCAAACCATTTAATGTTTCCTTTCAAAGGACAATTTACTATTAAGGTGCAATGGACTTTATAACCACTTCCCCTTCTTTCCATGCAATTATTTTTATATTTAACTTTCCTTAAAAATCAAACTTTCTACAATAACTCAACTAATTGTTATCGCATAAATTCAATAATATTCAACAAGATTATATATGCTATAAAATGCTCGGAGTCTCTTCAACTATATTGTTTCAATTTGTAGCCAATATAAACCTCCTCCTACATATTAAAAAAAAATCAAGTCATCCCTAAATGGATTTCATTTTATCAACATTTTATTTTCTACCTTTCTTGATCTACATTATCTTCAACCTAGCCAAGTTTATTCTTCGAAAGAGAGACCAAAATTGCTACATGTTAGGCTATGTCTGTCACAAACCTAGCCGTGAACAAATGGTCAATACTCTATCAAGTGCAAAAGTAGTTTTGAGAAACAAAAATTTGGGTTTAGAAGAGTATAAATTTCTCTTAGAAACCATGATCTCTTTTGGTATTGGAGAAGAAACTTACAGTCCAAGAAATGTGGTTGAAGGCGGAGAATCAAATCCATGTCTTCAAGACTCCTTATCAGAAGTCGACGAAATCATGTTTTCCACACTTGACAATCTCTTCATGAGATCAAATATTTCTCCATCTCAAATTGACATAATTGTCACCACTATCTATCTGTTTTCTCCATCTCCTTCTTTGAATTCTCACATCACAAAGCGCTACAAAATGAGAGACAACATCAAGGCCTTTAATCTCTCCGGAATGGGTTGTAGTGCGAGCGTCGTAGCGATTGAACTTGTTCACCAACTCTTCAAAACACACAAAAATTCATTAGCCATTGTTGTGAGCACCGAAAGTATGGGAGCAAATTGGTATTGTGGGCAAGACTGGTCTATGATGCTCTCTAATGTACTATTTCGATCCGGTGGATGCTCATTGCTCTTGACAAACAATAGAGTTTTGAACCATAAAGCCATAATGAAACTCACAAGTGTAGTTCGAACACACATTGGTGCAAACCAAGATGCATACACAAGTTGCATTCAAGATGAAGACGATCGTGGATTTAAAGGCTTTCGCCTCACGAAAGACCTAAAAGAAGCTACAGCGGAAGCACTAACGATCAATCTTAAAGTTCTTTTACCTAAGGTATTACCAAAATGGTAGATTTTTCGTCATTCATTAGTGCCTTTTTACACAAACAAAGTGATCAAAAGGCCGAAATATGGGTTCGAGTTGAACCTCAAGAGTGGAATCCAACACTTTTGTGTGCACCTGGGAGGGCGAACAGTGATCGATGGGTGCGGAAAGAGCTTAGGACTAACCGACTATGATCTTGAACTGGCAAGAATGGCACTTCACCGGTTCGGAAATACGTCGTCAGGTGGTTTACGGTACGCTTTAGGATACATGGAGGCCAAGAAAAGGCTAAAGACAGGTGACAACATATTAATCGTAAGTCTTGGAGCTGGTTTCAAGTGCAATAATTGCGTGTGGAAGGTTTTGAAAGACTTGGAGGATGTTAATGTTTGGGAGGATTGCATCGATCGTTATCAGCCCAAAACCTTAGTCAACCCTTTTTATGAGAAGTTTAATTTTATCAATGTTGATTCTCTCAGATTTTATCGATGATGATTCTCTCAGCTTTGAAGAATTGAAGAGTTTAGCTGCCAATATGGGACTAAACATGGATATAGATTAAGTATAGCATCCTTTCATGTTAACTTTGGCAAGGGCTGGTCAGCGTGTCTTCTACAAATTAAATAAAATGGTGTATACAATTTCTAATACAATAATGAGTAAATAAATCAAAATAATTGGACCTTCGAGGTTTTTATTATAAATAGCCTGAACTTTAAAAAATGACAGAAAATTTCTAAAGTTTGAATTTTACTTCAAATATAACCTGGTGTTAGTTTTCTGTTTGAACAAGCAGTTAAGTGCTACATTGGTCTGATGGCGTAAAAATGTTGCTGACGTGTCATGACCACATGGCAACTTTTCAAACCCAATTAAAAATAAGTTCAAAACCCATTCATCCAAAACCCTTAACCTAAACAATTCAAATCCATGCCTAACCCAAGAAACATACACCCTTCTTCAACCTCTCTTCAATCAAACCTAACCAAACTAGAAAAGTCAGACCCACTCTTCAACCTTTCAACCACTACCATCAGCCTATCTCCTAACATCAAATTATAAACCAAAGACTAATGAACTAAACCACTAGCTAATAAAGGACATCTTACCAATAACCTAAAATTTTATATTTTATATTTTTGGTTTCGTTTGTTCGGTTGGTTTGAAAACCAAAATCGAACCGATAAAATCGAACAATCCAAACCTAAAAACCAATTAAACCAAACAAATTAAACAAACCAAACAAACTAAACAAACCAAACCAAATAAACTAAACCTGATCAGTTCTATTCGGTTTGTGCCTAGATAATTACAGATTATTTTAAAAAGTTAATAGATTTGTAATTACAAAAAACAAACAAGGGTATAATAGTCCAAAAAATTTTACCTTTATTCTTACTTTTATAAGTGTTATGATATGATATAATTTATAACCAAACTAAACTAGACTAACTAATAATCAAACTGGTTGGGTGGAAAATCAAACTGAACCAAACAGTTTTAATCTCATTTTTTTGGAAGAAATTTTAAGCTTAACATTGGGTTTACTCACAAAGTATATTGGGATTCAATTTTTTTTTGAGTTAATTATGCTACATGTCAAATTTAAACCCCTGATTCATAATTATGCCATTTCAGATTTGTTACCATATGAGATAGAAGAATTAGAGATTCAATTATCCTAAATAGAAGAACAAATATACAAATTTCACAAAAAAAAAACAATCTTATCTACTTTTAATTCCACTCTGTAATACCCCGCCTATTCTGATAAGAGTCCTGTAGCATTCTGTTGATCTTTTATGGATCGGAATGTCCGAAGTTAGTTTGTACACTACTCTATTGAGTTTAGGTGTTTGATTGGTCTCGGGGATGTTAGTGTAGATGATCCTAAGTTGGGATTGCCTTAGAGTGAGAGTTTTATATGTTTGGAGCAACCTAAAGCCTTACAACGTGCATTGTAAAACTACAACGTGCGTTGATGGCTTGTTGGGTTAGAGGACCATTCGAATTTCCCTATCTGTGCGTGCGGTGAATGTTCAACACGCGTTGAAGACTGTAACGCGCGTTGTATGTGTGTAACGCGCGTTCATCAATGTTTGGGTTTGGGGGTTTTGAATATGGGTTTGAAGGGTATTCTGTCCATGTCGACAATGCACAACGCACGCTGAATGTATACAATGCACGTTGTAGAACGTGCAACACGCGTAGATGCCTTCTGTTTATATATACCCCTCATTCGCCTTTTCCGCCTCCATTCGGCTCTCACCCATTTTCCTACCAAAATCTTCCAAACTTGTATGAATCGATTCTACGGTGTTTTCCCATCACTCATAGACATCTGTTGAGGTAAGATCGACTCCCCATTCCTTTCATTTACTCATTTTTCTCTTGAACCTAGCATTTTTCCATTTTGGGTCGAATCTCTAGGGTTCAAATTTTCTGGAAATTATGAGTTGTTGGATGCTTAGGGTTATTAGATTAGACTATATCGGGGTTAAAAGAACATGATTTGAGCTTTGAATCAGCATATTTGAGGTCGTTTTGATCGGGCTAGGGTTAGGTTCGAATTTTGCTTGATTTTGGGAAATGTGGAGTTTATTTCTTGGATTTGGTTATAGATCCTTACTCCTGAGGTTGAGATTGACCAATGTGGATGATTGGTTTTGATTTTTGTTGGTTGAATTGGGATTTTAATATTTTTGTAATTTTTGAAAAGTTTTTCCTTGTTTTGTAATTTTAGAAAGTGAACTTCAAATCTGTAATTTTGGAAAATCTTGAATAGATTTGTAATTTTGAAAAGTTGGAGTTTAGATTTGTAAATTTGGGAAATTTTGAGCACTAAATTGTAATTTGCCAAGTTTTGGGGACTAAATGGTAATTTTACAAAAGTTAGGGGACCCAACTGTAATTTGGCGTAGATTCCGATTTTGGGTCGAGAGTGATAGATTATCTTTTGAGTTAGACTTTCGACGACCTCGAGGGTGAGCATCTGCATATCATACATTTGGTACCGCTACAATACCAACGTCATTTTTCTGATATCTGTTATGGATGTATCTGTTCTAGCTTTCTGTTTCTGTCAGCACGACCAACCACCTACCAATGGTGCCTGACTGGGTCCTTTGCTTTGAATTTCAGGTGAGTGAAATGGCAGCTTCAGACACATAGGCTGTGTCTTCTTACTTATACAATTTTTTCTGTGTTGGGATATGACATGAAATCTGACTAATAATTATTGGCTAATTATTAATCAGACTTATGTGATTTGTAATAATCAACGTTTTACTCTGTTAACATATATATATATATATATATATATATATATGTGTGTGTTTTTTCTGAAAATATGAAAATCTGCTCTGCATGAATGTCTGTTATATTATGGTATAATATATTTTGGTATAAGACACCTAGTTACGGGGTACGTAACCTTTGATATATCAATACTCTGTGAAGATCCTAGTTGTCGGGGTAAAGGGATAACTGTGTATCCAACCAAATACATAATTTGTTCTGTCTAGTGGCGGAGTCCACAATACTATTCTGTAAATTCTGTTCTAGTCTCATATCATAACTCTGTTATAAATATATATATACTGTCTGAATGCATGATGTCTGCTCTGTATGCGAACGTTTTGGTAAACATTTTTTGAAAGCTATTATATACATAGTGTGCATATATATTATATCGGTATATACATGTGTAATATCTTTTGAATGGTTTTCAAAACTATCTTTGTGAGGCACGTATGAGGCAATTTGGAGTGTTATTTCCTCATTGGGCCCTGACCCCATTTTATTTCTGTATATCTTCTTTGTTTGTCCTACAGATATATTTTGATGCTCAGCATCTGTTCGGCATCTCGTCACCATTGAGACATTCTTTGCTATTCAGTGAGTGCCATCGTTCAGACCCTACTTTTGTATTTTGTTTTTAGAGTTCCATACCGAGTTTCTGTGGGGATATTGGGTTATACTTTTGTATTTTGAACATGCTCATGGTTTTATATTTATTTTGATAGTATTGCATCTATACTATTTTCTTATATATCGTATTTTATTAAATGAATGTTTTGATAAATGATTGTCTGGGTAGAATATTTGTATCTCTAAGGATTGCGCGAAATGAGCTAGACTTTCATAGACAGTTCACCTTGTATGTCAGAGTCTATGGAAGTCTATGCAACTCGGGTCGTGACAGATACCCTGTGCCTAAGTGGTGGTATCCTTTCTGCCTAAGTGGCTATTACATTATCGAGTCCACGTGACTCCGATTATTTGATCATAGTCCCGTTAATGTTATTTTTAATTAATAGTTTTTAAGATAAATATTATGTTTGATCGCAAATCGTTTGTTTTGTCTATAAATAATTTTGAAATGGTTTTCTATAAAATGTTATTTTACAATTCTGGTTTCGTCAAGTTTTTTTTTTGTTTTATTCTCAGTAATTATTTTAAATATTAAAATAATAAGTATTTTATCGGTTTTACTTATTTAAATTGTTTGACTGTCTGTTGTATACTTTGTTTGTGAAAGATTTCAAAATGAATTTCTGAACTACTATTTATATATAAACGAGTGTATACTAATAGTATACAATATATGTGTGTATGTAATATTTGTTGAAAATGTTTTCAAAACAGTTTATGTGATGCGCGTATGAGGCGATCTGGAGTGTCGTTTCCTCACTGAGATTTGTCACCCCTCCCCTTTAATATTTTCAGGTTATTTGAGTTTTTGTCAGCGGTAAGGATCGTTTGTTCATCAATGAGTACCCTCTTGTTCGGATCCAGTTTGTATGGTTATGTTAGTTGCTCCACACTGGGTAGTGGGTTATGGATTTGAATATGATAATACGTAGATTAAATTGATTGTAATTATAATTATTTATTTTGTATTATGATATTATGATTATATTTTATTTTAAATTAAAAATATTATTTTAAAACTTATTATCTGTTAAATTATTTTAATATGATTAATAAGCCAACTAGTAATAATAAGGATATGGTTATAACAACTGTTCTCCATTGCTTGTGTGAGATAGGTTGGGTTTTCTTAGACGGTTCACCTCGTATGCCGGTCTCAGCCCGTTTTTGGGTCGTGGCAAATATCATTTAGTGTGTATGCTGCTTAATGTTAATAATATTTAGTGTGTACATCTATCAATATTTTTGTGCACCTTTGTACATATCTAGACAACTATAAACATTTGTGCACACCTTTGAAGACCTATGAACACCTTTTAACACTTATGTACATTTAAACACCTTTAAAAAACTATGAACACTTATGTACACCTTTGAACACCTATGTACGTTTTTGAACACTTATGAACACCTTTTAACATCTATGAACACTCATGTTAAACGTGTTTAAGTGTATATAATTGGGTCGTGTAACATATTAACCCGTTCAACACGATTAAGTTAAACAATTTAAACGTACCATAAACGGGTTGAGCTGATTGAACCCATTTAAACTTGATTTTTCCAGTGCCAATTATGGGTCAATTGCTTATGACCCAAACCCGTATATATAAAAATCAAATTCGCTTAATTTCATATTGAGTCGTATCATTTAATCTGATCGTATACAAAATTGTAACCCTACTTGTGCATGAAACACTATTGCGTCATGTGATTGATTAGGGACAGTTCCTTATATGTCATCAATATTTTAAGTAATTGTCTTAAGATAATATTAATTAATTTGAAGATACTAATAGATTTTTAATCTATTGGTGTTAAAGTGAACTCCAACATAAAAAAGATAAAATGTTAGGATTACCAGTTTGAGCAAATAAGTTGAATTATCAAAAATACCACTCAAAATGGTTGGTAGAGAATTTTTTGATAATTCCTAAAGATGCAATTAAAATATTCGAACTAATAAATTATATCATAAAATGCAATTAAGATATTCGATGAAAAATTATGTCACAATATAAGGGCTTATTTGAAAAGTGCATGATTTAATGGATATAAGATTTTTTTAAAGGTAAAAAAATAGAAAAAATGTGCAACTTAAAAAAAAAAGGCCACATGTTATATGCTAAAAACGTAGCGCATCCAACTTACGCAAACACAAAGTGTTTGTTTTTTGTAAAGTGGAATGATATTTTGGTTGTAGAGAATGACATGTTTTTTAAGAGTTGATTTATGTAAAAATAATAATATATTAATGAAATATAACAGAAAAAATGTATGCTTTTAGTTTGACAATTCTTATGAAAAAAATTATTTTTGTGAATTTTATTTTGCTGCTAGTTAAAAAAGAAATGGATTTTAGTAGTGGGTGCCATTGGAGATTAGAATAGGGAGGTTGAGGTCCTTTGAGAAGAACCTAGTGAAGAGAAAACTGACACGTCGTTAGATACTTTTGGTGGAATTGACGTGCTGGGGTTGTCAGCCTAGAAACACTTTCCTTGGATTGTCGAATTTTGACATTCGTGGGACTGAATTTTTCTGACGCCTATTTTTAATTTTATTAATTTTAATTTATTAATAGAGCATATTAAATTCGGCTGAAAAATTATTCTTATATATTAGATATGTATATATATTAGTTAAAAAATTATCATATTTTTTTATTATACAAATGTTTGACAGGTAAAATCGTTCATGAATAGGATCTTCCCTGAATTTGTATGTCAAGATTTCGCCCTTTATTGCTCTACCTCGGATTCCACTTTTGACTGGAAATAAACAGCACGGCTGGCATCGCTCGCGAGTTGCAATAGCGATACTCAAGGTTGTGATCAAGCCCTTGTTTGCTTTAATTCGGATTTCAGGTTGCTTCTTTAGTTTTCCAGTTTCTGCTTAATTTTCTTTTTTTCATTATCATGTTTTTTTTGCTTGGAAAATTACTCGAATCTTTTGAGCTTAAAAAAAATAAAATAATGACATCATTTGATTGTCAACTCAACTGACCCTTCACTCAAATGACATTACACCTGGTATCGATCCTTTGGAGTACCCCCTACTCCCTTACCGTCGACTCGCCTCCACCCTTGGAGTTCGGGTTTCGTCCCCAACTCCGATTCTAGTATCGACTCCATCTCTTTCGATTATTGGTTCCGCTACTGATTACATCCTGTTGACTCGGCTTGCCAACTGAGCTAGATTGATCTCACACTCAAATGACACTATACTTCATTGAATTAGCTAGTCTCGTGGAAGTGTAAAAGGGTTTGTTCAGAGATCTTCCGAGTTTAATCAGGTATACTTCTTTTCCAAACTATTAATAAGGCAACTTCTTTACAAACTCACCAATGTTAGTCTATAAAAAATTACAGTTTGGTGAAAATCGGCTAATGTGAATGGAAATAGGGTTATTTTTCAGATTCACGGCACCCACATTAACATATTACAGATACACTGGGTCAATTTTCAATATTTTTTTACACAAAAAATCAAAATTACGTGTGTTATGGTACCAAATTTTATAAATTACATTTTTAGTTTTACAAATTACATTTTTTTGTATTCTTTAAAATTTGTTTAATTTTTTTTTGAAACTTGTTTAAAATCTACTCATTTTTCGGACTTATTTAAAACTTGTTTATATATTATTTATATGTTGTTTCTTATTTAAAATTTGTTTATATTAATTTTATATACTATTTCTTGTTTAAAACTTATTTATATATTTTTTATATATTTAAAATTTGTTCATTTTTTAGACTTGTTTAAAACTTATTTGTATGTTATATATATGTTTTAAACAAAATACAAACTTGTTTGGAATTTATTTAAAATCTATTTATTTTTTTGGACTTGTTTAAAACTTGTTTGTATGTTATTCTTTGTTTCACAGCTTGAATATTGCTTATATATTGTTGATATCTTATTTATATATTATTTATATGTTAAAAACAATATCTAAACAAATTATAAGTACTATATAAACAATATATAAATAACAAATCAATAACATATAAATTACAAATTTATTTGTATTTTTTTAACATATAAACAATATATATACAACATATCAACAACACATATCTTATTTGTATAAAATTTCTATGTTGTTTATAACATATAAATAAAATATCAACAACAAATTAACAATATATAAAAATTTAAATTTATTTATTTATTATTTTAAACATATAAAATGCATATGAATAACATATAAACAAAATATCAATAATATATAATAACATTCAAATAATATATAAATGAAAAATAATATATAAACAACATACAAATAATATATAAACAATATAGTTTGTCCGTACAGAATACCTTATTTGTACAGAATAAAAATACATGTCCGTGAATCTAAAAAGTGACGCATGTACAGACAAAAACTTGCAAAAGTATTTCTGTAATAAACAAAAGTATTTCTACATAAGCATAACTCCTCCATTTCCTAATCTGAAACCACCATGACCATCCCTATATCAATATCCACACATTCCAGCAAATCGATCAATAAACTATCCAATGTACAATCCACATTTTCTAGTTGTTTCACAGAATTAACAGTTCTACAATTCTAATTTCAAATTGAACCTCGTAATCACAAAACAAACGAGTCTCCTACATTTGCAGAGTTCAAATCAATCGCAAAACAAACGTTTGTGCCTCTTTCGTTGTATTTATCAACATTCAACAATACCACATCCTAATATCAACACCAAAAGAAAAACCCATAATAACAGATTCAAAAATACATGAAATTAAAAAAGTACCCAGCAGCAGCGGAAATGGAAGAACACACTAGCTAGCCAGTGTAGATGTGAACACCAATGACAATAAGGAAAATAGTGAGAAGACCAAAGTAGATAATGGCATGAACAAGAATAGAAGCACCACTGGTCTGCATGTTCCCAAAATCCACAACCCTGTTCCGCCCTGGTATCTGAAACAACAGCCCTGGACTCAACAGTACAAACAGCACCACCGCCACTATGACTGGACCCCAGTCCGCCATGGAACCGAA
>CAODLS010593565.1:0-31191 GCA_948243855.1 Flueggea neowawraea
TTGAATATGTTCATATATCTATTTGCAAGAGGAGATTTTTTTTATTCACATTTTCATGATGCTAACAAAATGACAAGAATGAAATCCTTGATCAATGATGTTGTCTTTGATGTAGAACATTAATTCTTTAAAGTTTTGTCATCATAAAAAAAGGGAGAGATTGTTGGATCAATGGTGATCAACATTAATATCCTTTTATGTTTTGATGATGAACAAAATGATATTGTCAAAGCCTCACTCGAGTAAGATGTTTATCCATTCGAGTAACATTTATCCCAGTTTATTTCACTCGAGTAACAAAGAGAAACTCACTCGAGTAATGCATCTTTCGGACTTTCAGAGGCTACTGGATACACTGGTCACTCGAGTAATAATGAAGTTCACTCGAGTAATATGTGCCTCAGTTCACTCGAGTAAACAGAAGTCATCACTCCAGTAATGCACGAAGAACAGAGAAATGTGATACGAGCTGAAACTTATCACTCGAGTAATCAAGAAGAGTCACTCGAGTAAGACATAGTTCAAGGTGTCACTCGAGTAACAAGAAAAGTCACTCGAGTAATCCATGCATCATATCACTCGAGTAAGCAAAGGGTGTCACTCGAGTGAATCATCAATCCAGAAAGCTGCAACGGGCAGAAATGTACTCTAACGACTATATTCTTCTCTCCAACGTTCATAATGATTCAAAGGGCTATAAATACATCAAGAGAAGACCAAGAACGTGTTGGACAACATCAGAAATCATAGAGTCAAACTTTCTATCAATTTCCATTAAGAAAAACATCATTTCAAGCTAGAGATCAAAGTTCAACCTTCAATCTCAAATAGTAAACTCTAGCATAGAGCTTCATTGTTTATAAACTAATTGTATACACTTTGGGAGTGTGAGTTAGGTTTGTTGTAAGCATATAGAAAATAACATTTTAGAGGTTTATTGTGAACTTAAATATAAAACAACATTGAGAGAGGATTGTTGTGAACCTATAGAAAATAACCTTGTTGGCCTTGGAGGTGTTGAGCTGGAATCAACCTCGTGTATTGGTCTTGTTGGATTAAGCCGCAATCAATCAACGATAGTGAAAAGTCTAAGTGAGACTTAAGTAGTAGATGTAGGCAAGGTTGACCGAACCACTATAAATCCTTGTGTCGATGTCGCTCTTACTTTTCAAGTCACTTCCGTTCATACAAAAACTATCCAAAGCTTAGACCGAAATTCTCCAACACTATTTTGTTGGAAAACTATTTTTTTTTTACAATTAAAGGCATTTTTTAAGGGAACTATTTTGGGGCTATTTTGTTGGACGACGGGCTATTTTGTTGGAAAACTATTTTTTTAACAATTAAAGCCATTTTTCAAAGGAACTATTTTTTGATTTTTTAAAATAATTTGTAATTATCTCAACAAAAATCTAAACTTTAATTATTTAGAAAAAAATCTAATAATTTTTAATTATCTTAAAAAAATTAAATTTTGTTTTAAAAATAAAATTTATCTATTTAAAAAAAAATCTAACAATTTGTAAATATCTTAAAAAATTTAAATTCTATTTTTAAAAATATAAAAATTTGTAATTATTTTAAAATTTAAAGATAATTATTTCAAACAATTTGTAATGTCTTATTTTTCATGCTGATAGTTTGATCATCTTAAACTGCTAGCCAAACAATTTGCTTTCCCAATTGAATTTTGTTTTAGACCATATGCATTGCGTATTTCATTTTAAAGATAATAAAATTATTGATATCATTGCGTATTTCACAATTACTTTGTTGTTATACACTAATCTTTTGAAATTTATACTTCACCCCATGTAAATAAACTTTGAATATTCTACTAACTGACTTACAGTTGTGTCAAAATCAGACATATCATTTTACAACAAGAGTTTAAGTAATTATTTGCATTTTGATTATATTTATACTATTCGATGAGTATAATGATCTTGCAACTATTTTCTTTCATACTCAGATTTGTAAGATATGAAAAAATTTTATTTAATTTTAGAAGAGATCCACTAATATATCTCAACAAAAATATATGAATTTTGCAATTGGGAGAACTACAAAGGTTATTAAGTATAGCGTTCACTTAATTATATGTTCATTGTTTGACGGTCATCATTAATTTGGGTCGCGTTTAGTGCAGTTAAATTAGGTAAAGTAAAATTGTAATTCTATGAATTTACACTTGTTTTTTAAAATAATATATAATTTTTAAATCATATAAAAATAAAAAGATAATATTAAAAAGATAATAAAGTAATCACCACTTAGAATACATTAATTATGTAGTTAATTGATAAATCACTTTTTATTTCTCTTATCACTAATTTAAAGAGAGTTGATATAGACAAATTTAATATATATATTTTTAAAAAGTAAATTAAAGAAAGATTATGGCAATATTTTAGTCATTATA
This sequence comes from Flueggea neowawraea, assembly GCA_948243855.1. Taxonomy (NCBI): domain Eukaryota; kingdom Viridiplantae; phylum Streptophyta; class Magnoliopsida; order Malpighiales; family Phyllanthaceae; genus Flueggea; species Flueggea neowawraea. The sequence goes on from CAODLS010593565.1 coordinate 2,423, forward strand.
ACAAAAAAAAAAAGATAAACCATTAAGATCTTCTTACATTGAATTTTTATTGAATAACTTATTAGTTTGATGCAGATCAAAATTTTTATTTTATATATATTGTAATTGTATGAAATTTTTATGTGAAGTCTGTATGTTTATCACAATTAAAACAAAATAATATCTTAAACATAATTATTCAACAATTTAATAAAAGCAAATATCGCATGCAACGCACATACATAAAAAGTTAATTCAGCTAAATAAATGCATTCATAAAAAAAAGAAGTAAATAAACGAATCCATTTGTTTGCAAGCAAGTCCATTATTTGTTTCTCTTTTTCGTAGAGTATAACATCGACTCAGTATACTCAACTCCTAAATACCGCTCGAACTCATGTTTCTGCGATATGAATATCGTCCTTTAACCACTATGGCAACCACAATGCCGCAATTATCTCCCTTTGAAAGCACATAAGTGGTGTGGACATAAAGACATTGGTTGGCAGTTGGACCACATTGATTCTCATGCCTACAAATTTCTTGGGAAGGAATAGTTAAGGAAGTTGCCAGACAAATACATGTTAGCCTGTTCCAAATATGATAAAAACAAGAAAACTAATGGATGGCTTTGAGCCAAGAAGTTGCGATAAGCCCTATAGTGCCACTTGTAGCGATATCCCCACGCTTCATATCTTTACATGGCTTGCCGAAAGTGGGAGAAGATAGCATCAGAACATGCTAGAGAGAGACAGAGTGTGTGACCAAAATGTGTTTCTTTACCGGCATGCCATGCCATGCCATGCCATGCCATTAGGGTTTCAGAAAGGAAGTTTCAAATCAAATCGAAGTGCTACATGTGGCAAAAGATGCTCTCCATCATAATTGAAGGATGCTGCAAATGGAATACACTTTTTTTAACAAAGTTAAAATATGGTCGACTAATCGGGTTTGTGGGACATCATCCCTCCAAACTTCCTATTCGTTGTTAGCTCAAGACATTACATATCAATAAAATTATTAAGTATTTCTTAAAAAAAAAAGAAAAAATATCACTATAAACTTACTAAATTATATATATATATATATTTTACAAAAAGCAAGCGACTACCTCATGAATTAAAGAATTAACAGGTTATTCTCTCTTATAAATATCTTTTCTTAAATTTGAACACTTGATCTTTTAACAATTTATCCACTTATAATTAGTATTCTAATTAACCACTGAGCCAATAGTTTTTTTAACAATTTGTTAATTATTTTACTAAATTGTAGAAATATCTTCATTTACTCTCGTTTGGCTCCTAAAAACAAAATGCCCGAGTTATTGAACAATATCTTGCCGACAAATATTTTCTTTTCAATAATAACAGATTTGTGTTCCTTGGTGGGAATCAGCATGTACATGTAAGCACTTCCATAATGGGAAAGTTTAAGATAAGCTTAAGATAAGCTTATATTTCCATGCCCACTTCCATAATGGGAAAAGTTTTATATTGTAATATACCCACTTCCTATCATCATGAGAACTTGAAAGTACAAAAATCCCACCAATCAGGACCTATCTAAAATCAGATGGTCATAATTGGATTAATTAGCTAGGCCTATCATCATAATACTCTCATTTATAGTGTGACACACTTCTGCCCGACATGCTTCATATATACCTTCTACCATATAATAGTTTATGGTGATGGAAACTGGAAAAAAGAGTGACTTTTTTTACTTGCTTCTCCCAAAAATAATGTACTATTGCAATGATTTATCCCATAAAGAACTGACTTTTTTATGCTATAAAAAATGATTTTATATGATAAAAGAAATAATTATTAAATTATTATAGACATAAAAAAATAACTATTAAATTATTAAAAAAATGATTGGCTCAGTGGTTAATTACAATAAAAAAATCAGTTTTTCTTCATCCGGAGGGTGCATCATAATCTGATAATATCTTGCGAATGCATCCATAAAACTTTAGAGCTTGTACCTAGATGTCTCATCAACCAGTTTGTCTATCCAAAGAAGTGGATACGAATCCTTTGGGTATGTCTTATTTAAATTAGTAAAGTCCACACAAATCCTCCACTCGCCATTTCATTTGGTTACCACCACTACGTTTGCCAACCAATCTGGATAGAACACTTTTCGTATGAAGCCTACTTTAAGAAGTTTATCTGCCTCTTCTTGTGCCTCATTTTTTCTCTCCCTACAAATATTTCTCTTCTTTTGTTTTTCTACCAATACCTTAAGATCCACGTTAAGATGGTGTAAGATTACTCTAGGATCTATACCAGGCATGTCAGCTGGACTCCATGCAAAGATGCCAACATTGTTCTTTAAGCTTTGAATAATTTTATTCTTTACTGCTTTGGGAAAATGAATTTCAACATACGCCACTTTCTCATTATTGGCTTCATCTAGCTTTATAGGTTCCAACTCTTTGACCGATTTGGATTTTGGTGTGTCTGATTGCTCCTTAATAGATAAGGCTCCAAACTTTGCGGGGTCCAGGTCCTGGAACGACTTATGTTTAAGCCTATGTACTGCTCATCAATTGATAGGGCCTCATCTTTCCCTATATTCATCTCCTTCAATGGTGCTACATAGCATGTTCATGCTTTCTTATGATTACTGGGAACTTCTCCTACTCCTTTTGACGTTGGAAATTTCATCAATAGGTAAGTCAAAGACACCACCGCTTGCATTTCATTTAATAAAGGTCTTCCCATGATTATGTTGTAAGTTGAAGAGGTTAACTTTACAACCATAAACGTTGCCATTCTTGTAACTACATGTGGCTCGCTTCCCAAAGTCATTGCAAGTTGAATTGAGCTTACCACTGTTATTGCTTCCCCTGTAAAATTGTAAAGAGGTGTGGTCACTACCTTCAATCTATTAGGAGTGAAATTCATGTTTTGGAAGCAGTTCCAGTAAATCAAATTTATGGAACTTCCATTATCTACCAAAATCCTTTCCACTAGATATTTTGCTATTAACACTGAAATCACCATAAGGTCTCATCCTTGTCCTTCTCTATCACCAAGTTCACTTGGTAGGCTTCCCTCATATAAGCCTTCCTTACTGATGACATACTTTCTGCCATCGTTTCTCCTCTAGAGATAGAGTTGATGGTCAGGTGAGCAGGTTCATTGTCCACTAGGGAGCCCTACGCTCAATGCTCTCATTCCTTATTCCCTAACTTCGGGGACTTCTGTCATTCCTCTCTTCTTTACGTCATTGTACCTTCGCTCATTATGTCGATTGTCATACCTTCGGTCACCGTACCATTTTCCCTTTTAAGAATGGTTGCTTTTATTGTCCTTCTAGGCTTCAAACTTTTCAATCTTTCCTTATCTGATCAAGGCCTTTATCTGATTCGTAAGATCATGACACTTCTTTGTGGAGTGACTATAGGTATCATGTAGTTTGTTGTATGCTTCTACATCTTTCCCCCACGTTTTATCGATTTTTTGGGAAAAACGTGTGAGACCAGAGCCTTGAATGGATGCTAAGATGGATGTTCTTAACTCATTGAGGGGAGTGAACTTCTCAAATATCAGCCTTGAAGATCGTCTGGAATCGTTTCCCTTATCCTTCTTCCTAGTGGGCTCTTCCTAAGCCTTTCTTTCCTTTCTTTTGCATTCCATTTCATCTATGGAGCTTACTATATTCATCATCTCCGCCTAGGAGACATACTTGTTTTCCATCACAAATAGGTCAATCAAGTCTTTGGTTGATCAAGTGATAGCGAGTCTCGTAATTGTATTAATCGTGTACCCTGTAATATGGCTGCCACTGTCACTCTCGGTTGCAGTTCAAGGATCTTCAAAGTTGCGTTCCTAAATTTGTGCACATATTGACAAAGGGACTCCTTCTCCCCTTGCTTTACACTTAGCAAGTATGTTTTGTCCTTTTGTCTTTTGCTGTTGATGATGAAAGTATTGATAAACTCCTTTAGTTGAGCAAAGCATGAAATAAAAGCTTCCCTAAGCCCGTTGAATCAATAACGAGTGACATCCTTCAATGTAATTGTGAATGCTTGACACATGATTGCGTCCTTCCATCTGTGCAAGAGCATGATAGTCTCATAATTTTAAATATGCTCATAAGGGTCTCCTTTCCCAGTGAAAGACAAAAATTGAGGCATCTTAAAATTTGATAGGAGTGGCTTTCCCATAACCTCATTTCTTTGGGTACAAGCTTCTTTTGTGCCAAGATCTTTTCCAAGTCTACGATGTCCTTGGTAGTGGACATTGAGTGGTCATCCGCTTCTACCCACTTTATTGGGTTTTAGGACCTTTGTGCACGTACTTTTGACCACTTCGTGGTATTACTTCCTCTTTCTCTGGGGATGAATCCTTCCTTCCTCCCGCGGGAGTGTTTCAAGTTGTTCATTTGGGAATCGCCTCTCTCCTTCACGAGGAAAGGGTTCGCAAGGGTAATTCTCTGTAGGAGCATTTTCCCTCTCACTTGTAGTCTAGGTGTTCACACCTTGAGGAAGAGCCAGTTAAGAGTTGTAGCTTTGAGAGGCGGCACTAGTTCTTGGATCATTTTTTAATTCTCATGCTTCAAGGCCTTGAATTCCTCAAATGGATTGTAGGGCCTGCTGCCCTTAAAGTGCTTGCTCCACGAGGGTTTAAAGGACTTTGAATGTCTTGGCCTTCCTCCTCACGGTGACCGACCATTTGCGATCTTTCCTACACTCTCATTCTTGTGGTTGATTGTCTTTTCTTAAGAAATTGTTGATGAAGATGAATAAATAGAGAACATGACATTTTGCTCGTTTTTCCATAGACAACGCTAATTGTTGTAGATCATGTCCCTTGACAATTGCGCACTAAACTCATCCACTGAGGTATTATTCGCTCTGGGCTTTGTGATCATCGAAGGATGTGGTCAACAATAATTGGCGTCGTTCATGGGAATTCGAGCAAAAAGCCATCGAGCTAAAGTTGTGTTTCCAAACCCATTAGTTTCGACTAGAGGGCTATTATAGTGGCATGCTTTCACATTACCTAAGAGTCGAGAACAAACGTCACTTACAAACACCTTCCTCACTCAAACCACTGAAATGTCTTTTTAGGGACAAAACCGTGAGGGCCCATAAACCCAGAGTGGAGAATACCTCATTAGATGGACATAGCATGCGATCGTCGAGAGACATGGTTCACAACAGTTTCCAGAAAAAAATTTCATGAGGAAGTCATTTTCCTCACACGAGATCAATTTTTTTGTTAACTATGAAACAACTTTCTCATTAGCCAAACACCAAAAAATAGGGAAAACATTTTTCCCCAAACAAGCAAAGCACTAGGTGATTAAGTTTTCTTTGCGCATACACACACATCAATCGACCATAGATACCTTAGATGTTTGTTAAACTGGTTGTGGTTAGGAGTTTTAAGATCAAATTTTGATGTTTATCATGTTAAATTATGAAAATGGTTAAAATAATGCTGAGATGATTTTTTAAAAAACTATTTTAATGGTTTTTTATACTAAAGCAGAATTTTATTAAATCTCAATGACTAAATACAAACTACAGTATAATGGACTTGGTTTAAAATAAACAATTTTCCTGAGAGCAACTTGGTCTAAAACTAAACTTTCGGAAAAACAAAAACAACTAAAGAAATATTTAATGACTCAAAACAAAACAGCAAGGCAAAACATCATAATAGCAGTAAACACAATCTCACGTCAAAAGTGCAAGCAGAAAAATAGAGACAGCGGTGGAGGTAGGGCCAATGAGAAAGATCTGAATTAATTTCTCAAAAATCAGACTTGAAAAAGATTTATCTTTATTGAAAATAAACTAAAACAAAAAAAATTCAAAAAAGGAAGGTGATATCACAACAAAAGGCTATTTGCAGCACCACAATAACTCAAAGAAAAACCAGAAGAAAATTAAAAGAAAAGAAGAGAAAATCTAGATACTTTTTAACTTTTTTTTTTAAATTTTTTACTGAACATTTTAAGATGCAAATCTAAACTTTTTATTTACTTATTTAGAAAATCAAGGGAATCATATCTTCATATACATATATCAATGGATTTGTAACTTATTGATAGTATAATCAATTTAACTGCTAATGAATCACAAATTCAATTCCCAAATAGAGCAAATAAAATAACTTATAAAAAAAATCTTGATAAAAAGTCAAAGTGTATACAAAACCTACAGACCAATTGTTGGCTTAGTGATTAAAATCTAGATCATGGGTGGATTTCTTGTTAAAAGGTTGGTAATACTCTAATGTCAGAGATGGTTACCTACTCTTTGTATAAAAAAAAAGTATATACAAAGTCTTGAAGATTGAAGATATATAATATATACTAAAATGTTTTAACAAATATTTTGAGAAGCTAGTCATATTAGAACATTTATTTCCAATGAAGACACCTACTTTAACAAATATTTAGAAGTTAGTAATATTATAACATTTATTTCTATAATTATCAATGTGTTTGTAGTTTATTAGTACTGGAATCAACTCTAAAGCCAAGAGATCGAAGGTTTGACCTCTAGTGAGAGTAAATAAATAACTTATCAAAAAGAACATTTCCAAGATTAACAAAACACTACAATATCAAATAACAAATTGAGCGTGTAATACGTAGATTTGTTTAATATATAGAACCCCAATTGTAAGCTTAATTTGGGCCAAATGATTGGTATCATTTAATTGGATCAAGCTATGATTACGTGGCACTGGACGCATGCATAATGAAAGTGAATATAATGAAGATTTAAGAGAAATTATTTAAGTTTGATTTCGATTTAGCTACTTTATGGAAAGATCAAATCTAGTTACAATAATAATACTCAAGAAGGAATGAAGAAAAGGGATGACGTCCCACGAACCCACCAAATGGAGTGAATGGTTGGAGCATTTTGTCAATGATTCTTTACATAATTATTTTGTTTAATTAATGTAAAGCATATATACTTTAAGCTACTTTAGCGCCGTATTAGATCTTTATGTTTGCGTGGGTTAGTGTTAACGAGTCTCTGTTGATCTGTCATTGGATCATGAATTTATAACACATCTTTTTGTGCCTTCCTTTTTATTTTTTTTCTATTTATCTTTTCCAAAGGTAAGGGACCAGCCATTATGGTTGGTTGTTTTGAACTGAGACATAATTTTCATGTTTAATTAACTAATGCCAAAGTGGCATCTCCCTGAAAAATTCCTTCTTCCAAATGAATGTTGAAATTTCGGTAAAGGGTCATTAGTTGGCATGTATTGTTATCAAAAGAATATGGTTGTAATCAAATTCCGGCATTTGTTTATAATATGCTTATGAACGGTGCTCATTTATAAATTTAAATTGTTAGATAGGTTGATTCTTGATGCCTATGGGCTATGACTAATGTTAACTAATTAACTATGTGAAAAATACCATGATCCATTACAATAAAAAGCTTAAAATTTTAGGTTCAGTGAATCTAGTATTTGTTATAAAAAGAAAGTTATTCTTGTAATTATAAATTAACTATTTACTGATAAAACCAATGATTAAATGGCCAAAGAGATTAAAGTCTATATCAATCAGTCCAATTTATGCATCCCAATATTTGAAGATTAGATATATAAGGAGTTCTAAAATTACTTTTCTTCTATGAAACTAATTACTAAAACAAGGAGATGATTCCTCATGAGCTGTTTTAGCAAGAGTGGATCAAGTTTTTTGTATAATACTTATATAAAAAAAAAGTTTTATGTACCGTCTGTAATAACTTTTTTTTATAGGAACGATAAGTAATAACTTAAAATGTGATGGTTGGATAGATATTACCTAATTAAATACCGTGATACCAATGAGTCTATAACTTGTTGGTGATAAAGTCAATTTTCGTGTAAAGGCGTCGTGAGTTTGATTTTGACCGGGATCAAATGCACTGACTTATTGCTCAATTCTTGATAAGAGCAATTAAAATAACTTATAAAAACAGGTATATATTTCTTGATGATAGAAAAAAAAATTATACAATAGTTAGAAAATTTTTGGAAATTGATGGAATATTCTAAGCTATATTTGGAATTCCACTTGTATTTTACTGAATAATTAAGGGACATATACAAAGTGAAGCTAAACTCCTCCTTTTAACAAAAAGAAAACTCCTTTTATTTGTGTTCGGATAAATTGGAGTTTACTTCTTCAAAGAAGAAGTTGGTCTACAATGAGATGTATACTAATAATGAATATGGTCGAAATTATAGTTGTTCACACGATCAAAATAGATTACCTTTATATGAATCAGTTCTCATGTGTTTCAAAAGTGAATAACATAGAAATTATAGTGTGCAAACGCTCAAATGGCAGACTAAGATAATAGTAAATATCGCCAAAGAAATGAAAATAACAATATTGTTGCGGATATACAAATGTGAAAGGAAATGAGAATGAATCTTTACATTATGAATAGATATAGGAGGTGCGAAGGTATATATATCAATGGTAAGCACATGTAATTAATCTTGCATCTTAACGTTTTAGATAATATACACTATCAAGTCCGTTTATGCGTTTCTTCATTAGAATAGTATGATGTTGTTCTTTTCAGAGACTCATAAAGACCTAATAATAAATTGTATTCAAGTCAATAGTTTGACATGGCGTAAGTATGAATACAAAAATGTTACAGTAGTTTATAAATGCCGGTAATACAGTGAAAAACGTTGATCGGTAAAAGTCTTACTTTCTATTTTTGGAATCCTAAAATATAAATCAAATTTTAATTTCTTTTTTATTATTTATATATCAAATATGTTTCTTCACAAAATCATTGTTATCATCGATAATTTATTAATATTCTTATATTGTCAATACAAATTCCTTCATTTAAACTTTTCCTCCTCAATACAAAGGGTTTCACCATATAAATGTAAATTTTGAAACATTAAACAAAAACTACTAATTATAAGTTTTTTTCCCCTCAGAAACTGTATTTGTTTGGAATTGATAGTAATTCTCTTGATTACAATATTTGTTCCCTCACTCGTCTCTTGTTGGATAATATTGGTTGTGTAACCTATTTTGCATTAATAATAATAATTCTATCACTCACCTTGCAAGATCAACCTAATTGGGTTGACGTAGTGCTACGTACGGATAGAGTTAGTCTAACTGAATTAATGTATTAATGAGTTGACTTCTTTGTTTTTTTTTTAAAAAAAAAAGAAGAGAAAAGGATATATACACACAAAACATCCATGGAGACAAGATTGAGCAGAGCAGAGATAGGATTGAATAAATGAGGGAAAGTGTTGATTGGAGATTAGATATTTAGAATTACAAGACGCATTGGTAACAGTAATTGAATAAATGTGTATGGTTAGGGTTGTAAGAGAAAGGAATGAAGATAACGTCTTGGCCTCCTTTGGACTTTCTTTTTCTCTCTCTCTCTCTCTTAATTGGTTCCATATGGCCATTATATTATAATAATATTGAGACCGACCAATCAAAGTTATACTCACATTTATTCCATAAGTGATGCATCATCTCTTCCCCTTCACAGTTCACACTCTATATAAAGGCCCTACTATGCTCCATCGTCTTCAACCCACATTTTCAGTATACACTTATATATAAGAATTCTTACAGAAGTGACTGGTCTTGTTTCTTTGAATTGAACAGTTCTCGTAGGGTTTTAACTTAATTAGGGTTTCTGCTAAGCTGGACTACTCTTTGTAGTCCTATCTTTTCTTATGTTCGCAAATCTTTTCTTATGCTTTTTTTTTTTCCGAGTATTTCCTAGATCCTTTGGGTCTAAACAAATACAATTTCGACAATGCAATTTTCCATTAAAAAAATTAGGGTTTCTAGTGCAACATGATGATTGGCGACAAAGGAGAATTTCCTGATTTCGCTGAAAGGGTTAAGTTAATTAAAAGGGTAAGGGAGGTGACAGAAGAGAGTGAGCACACATGGCACTTTCTTGCATGAATTCTTGCCTGAAGCTTTGCGTGCTCACTCTCTATCTGTCACCCCATCACCGCCTCTCTCTCTCTCTCTCTCTCTAATTCCCTCTTTTTCTCTGTGCATGTGAGTGTTTTGATTATCCAATTAGGATGTTTCATTTCGCTTAATGCATGTTTTGCAGATTCATAATCAATTTTTCGACTTCAGATTTTGATTATTGGACATATTGATATGCATATTATTTGAAATCTTATTCAATTATATGGTTTTGTTTTATTACAAAAAGAATTGAATCAGTTGGAGGTTAATTACAATTGAAACGCACACACCCAATTATTTGTGTTAGTGCTAAGAGGATATGATGATTAAAAAATATGTCTATATCTCTATCAGTGAAATTGCAACAACTTAAATCTACAGGGTGACTTTAGTTTTCTTTTCCATGCCGATCTGGTGCATTGCATTTGAAAGTCCTGAATCATTCTTTTTTGTGCTTGCAAATATGGACTGCATGATTGATGCTGTGAGCCGTGAACTGCACAGGAGGAAATTAATTTGCTCATGTTCGCTGATCTGGTTTATGAGAGAATCAAACCCTAAACTTGGTAATCTTCTTTGTTAATTCAAATAATCTTGCCTTTAAGAGTTTTAATCATGCCGTATGGTTATAGATTTGAGGGTTAGGAAATGTGATTATAATTAGAATCTGAGTATTGCCTATAAATTCAAAATTCTAAGTGACTTGGTTTTTGATATGAACTTGAGAAGGCAAATCAGAGAATGCGGTTGTAATCAAATTTTAAACTTCATCTCTCAGTGAATTGTCCAATTATTCCCGAATAAGAAAACAATTATGCTGAAGAAATTTGATTATTTACATGATTGCAACTGTTTACATTCAATTTTCTTGGTGTCGTTGGATAATGATTTTTATTGTTAGTGTGCCTGATCAAGATTTTCCACTCCGATATTTGATACAGTAAGAATCTTATCGTTGTGAGTCCTACATGATGTTGCCCTTCTCAAGTAAATCATTAAGTAATCTACCATTCAAATTTCAAAAGTCTAAAAATTCTCTCCTGAGGATCTCTTTCATACTCTCCAAGAGCTCTATGAATCTCCTGAGATCATGATAGGGTATGTTCCATTGACTCAAAAGAGTACTCAAAACTCTGTGAAAATACCTCCCGTTAACTTGAATGTCATAGTAACTTCGGGGAAAATATCTCTGACCTCTGACCTAATGACCTTTGTTTATTTGCAGGAGACAAAGAGACCTTTGTTTAACCTTTGGATTTCATTGTTGTTCGAGGAAACAATAATTGGTCCCATCTGTGAAAACTCAAACAAAATCAGTTTTGAGCTAAATGTTATATTCTCAAGCCTCAAGCGGAGATTGCCTAAGAAAAGATCAATAGTCACTTATAATCACCTTCCTCTCTCAAACTACTAAGATGTCTTTTTAAAAATAAAACCATGAGAGTCCAAGTCTATAGCAGAAAATCCCAAAACAGACAATACTTCAATGGGTGAAACTTAATGAGAAATTGCCGAGAGACATGGTTCACAAAAGAAAACTTTTTCTTTAACATGTTCATTGAATCAATAGGCTTCTAATCAAAGAATAAAAATACGTTACAATTGATTGAAAATATTTTTATTAATATATAAAGGCTCATTGCATTCACAAAGCTTCCACTTTTAATTTTGTGCCATTAGCGCTCCCCATAAATTATTTATTTTATGTCTCATTATCCTTGAATTATTTATATTGTATTTCATAATCACCAAACATCTGGATTGCATTTTAATTCTTGCAGCTGTAGAAGAAATTTTTTTTATTAGTCATCTTTCTTGTAATTTTATTCAACTAGATCAAAAAATGATTTAAGAAAAGATCCATGTAGAAGAGTTCAAGTAACCATGCGGTTGGAAAAATAAACATTGAGATTATATTAGAAGAATCCTAGTTATCAAAAAAACCACGATAGAACATTTTCCATGTATAAGCCAAGAGTGAAGCACCAAGGAATAACTCAAAGGACTTCAGCTAGATCCCACATAAGATTGTGTTCGAAGACTTTCAAAAGATATCTTTTTCCCATTCTCAGTAAACAATCCTTGTTGAGAGCCAATCTCCCATGTTTTGTAAGCCTCTTTCTGAATTTTCTTCACTTATTAGTAGAAGAAGGTAAAACAAGATTCCTTTGTTTGATTATGGATTTTGTTTCAATCTCCTCCACCAAGGCATCTTGTAAATCTATTTATAGACCACTATTTGACCTTATTAGTTTAGATTTTCTCTTGGCCTTCAGAACCAGTTCATTTTGGCCTAGAATATATGGATTTACTTTTAGACAAGGTGTGGTTGCAGGCTTGACTTCAATGGACTTTACATTGGACTAGGTCTTTGCAGATCAAGCAGACGTATTCGAAAACCCATGATTTAATCCCCTATAAGTCTTCTCATAGACAATTACTAGATGATCACCATTAATTGCAAGTGTACGGTGTCGGTATAGTTATAGTCTTGGGAATACTCATAAAATATCGAATCTCACAAGGACGATGTTCTAAATGTGATCTAATAATAATAATAAAATTCATGGAAGTTAGTGTAATGTTAGAGTTTAAACAACTAAATTAAGCAAACAATCAAATAACAAGCAAAGAAATCAAATTGAGGGTAAACTAACAATTATTAAAGTGTTAGGACCTTAAAACTCCTTCTACGACTCCTATTCATTATATTATTGATGGTGTTTAAGGGATTAAGTGTAATTACCACTTATGCTCACTTGGAATCTCTTTCGAGTCAAACTAGATGGTGTCTACATTCATTAGGCTAATTCTCTCAATTGAACCTAAATAAATTAGACCCTTCAAGCTCTCTTTGTTATTTTGTCGAACATCTTACCTATCTAGGATAGTCTATCCTAAATTCAATAAGTTTAATGCTTTTAGACCTCATCTAAGCTTCTTTTTCCGATCCATCACTTAGTCTTATCAAATAACACTACTGTGGTGGCCAATCATAATAGTATTCAATCACAAATCAAATTATTAAATCAAAACCCAACAATGAACAAAACATATATAACATTAAGCATAAGTACCCATCAATAACATGGTGAATAATTATATAAGGATTACATCTTCGAGCCCTAATTAGATGTTCAAACTACCATAATTAATTAAACAAAGAAAAACAATGAAAATAATAAATAAACATTGTCACCAAGCTATAAAGAGTGTGGATAATGGATGATGGAATGATCAAGAGAAATTCCCTCCAAGCTCCAATGATTTTTTAAGAAGGCTTTTTTCTCACTCTAAAAGTACCATTTCTCTTTCTAAACCTTGAATATTCTTTCATGGCTTTCAAAAATATCCAAAAGATGCCAGTTTAAGGAGTATTTATAGACCTCCTATTGCATCACAACCTTAAGGCACAATCTTCCAAAATTGTGCTCCTTGGCCACTTAAGTTCACATGCTTGAATCCTTGCCACATCACCCCACTTTTCTCTTTCTCTAGGCTGGCCTTGGTGGCCATGGTCGTGGCCTCCCTTTCCTCTAGAACCGCCACGGTCAAAACAGTAGATACCTGATGAATGCATATTTATGTGCATTAATTCATATTGTTTTAGTACGAATTGAGCGTTTGTCATTAGTTTTTGTAGTTTTACGTTTTATATTGTGTTTTTCAAGTTAATTGATGTTTTCTTGATGAATTGAATGAAAGCAAATCAAAACAGAGCTTGATCGATGATTTCTGAGGCTTTTAAGGTGCCACACGGTCATCATCCAATCTCCCACGGACGTGACACGGTTGTGGGCCATCAATTGTGTTAAAAACGGAGCCCTAAGTCATGCCACAGACAATAAATGAAGTTCCACGGCTATGGACTTTCCCACGGGCATGGACACGGCCGTGGAGGAGACCGTGTACTAGCTTGGAATGTTAAAGAATAGGAGACATGGGCTGGAATGTGTGGACACGGGCAGGAGCAGTCGAGACACGGACACAATCTTGTATCTGTGTAGTTGCCTAGCCACAGAAATATTTGGACACATACAGATTTTGTAAGACACAGGCAAAATTATCATGGACACGGACGTTATTTTGTGTCCGTGTCTTATGCAAGCTGTGGGTTTGAAGGCCAATTGATGCACATGGACGGAGAGTGGTTGGGCACGGCCGTGTCCGTGTCTTACCTTAGACGCCATATTTCACCTATTTAAATGGGTTTGGACATTCGTTCAATGAGAGCAAACTCAGAGACACAAAAACACATTCATTGAAGGTTAGAGGATTTGGGAAGATCGAGGAGAACCAAATCAACATCAAGACTGAAGAGATTTTGCGAAGAATTGGAGGATTCATCATGGTTTTTCCTTCTCTCTCTAGATTTCTCTTTGGTTTTGTTGTATATCTCTCTAGAGCTATGAACAAATTTCGTTGTGCACTTAGACATGATGAACATATTTCGTTGTGCACTTAATTCATGGAATTGCAACTCAATTATGATTTATATTGTGTATTGTTGAGTTGATTGTTGCTAGCCTTTAGATTCCAATATTGATTCATGCATGTGTAATCGAGAGAGTCTATGTATGATAGATCGCTCATAATTGAGAGTAGTTGCATGAAAACCTAGAGATAGGTGGACATAAATCCTCCGGATTATGATCAAACTTAGATGTTAGGTGTTAGCTAACTCGAGAGAGAGGTTAATGTATTGTAGGAATTTCCACGGTACAATTGCCTGAATAACTATTCGAACAACTATTTGTTCTCACTTAGTTCAGTCTAGGGGGATTCACCATCTAGGTGTCGTTCCTCGTCGATTGTTATATCCGTTTAACGGTGCTTTTTTGCCTCTGTGTTGGTCTCCATTCATTTATTTTATCTTTTCAAAATTGCTTAATTTATTGGTTAGATAATAGAGTGAAGGTGAGTAACTAGTAATCTTAGTCTCTGTGGGATACAACATTCGATACTCATAGGTCCACTTGCTACAGACTATAGATACACTTGCCTTAGTCTTTAGGTGTAGGCCGACGAGCATACCAAGTTTTTGGCGCCGTTGCCGGAGACTAGGATATTAGGAAAGCTTGAACTGTATTAGTCTAGCCATTTTATTTTTATTTTATTTTCTTTTATTGTTCTCGTTTGGTCTTGTTTCTTTTTTGGTTTTCCTTAGTCAATAACGTCTAGCATGACGTTAAAAAAGCGCTTCTTGGGAGACAACCCAAGTTTGGTTTAGTTGACTTTAGTTTTCATTTCATTTCCTTTAGTTTGTTTTCATTTTTTTATTTTTTTTTACTTTAGTATGTTATTTTTTTAGTTGTTTTCGTGTTTTGCAAGGGACTCTCACAGCTTGGATGCAATTCCCATCGAGACTCATCTTTAGGGACCTAATTTCAGGAAAGTTCTAGAACTCTCTAATTTATTTCCTTCCCTTTTGTTTTATATGTTTAATTCTTTCATTGAGGACAATGCAAAATTTAAGTGTGGGGTAAGGGTAAATTAGGGTGAATTTTAAAATTTTGATTGAGTTCTTGATATTGTGGCTATGAGATGCATGTTATTTGTTGATGTGAATAGATTGACTAGTTGAGAATTTTCGATATGCATTTGTTACTGAGAAATTTGAATTGCATGTTCTAGATCCACATTAGTTTTGAGCTTGTAGCCAAATGGGTTGCTTTGGTTTTGTCACTCTTTTGACTCATTGTTTTATGAATGAAATGATTGACTAAATGCGGGCGCGATATTGAACAAATTGAATGAAATTAAAAGTTTATTGGTTTGCTTAAACCTAAAATGGGACAAGTAGATGGGATTCGATCACCACTCCATTGTATTAGATATGAGTATGCAAAGCACTACCACGAAGGGTTGTCTTAGTAACCGGAAACACTCATCACAAGTTAGCGATTTTCGCGTCAAACGGACTATCATTTGTGATGGAAACTGAACTAAGTGCACAAATAAAGTACTAAGGTCGGACTCGATATTTACTGACTGTGTTTGTAGCAATGCAAGCCAAAATATTGAAAGTGTGCAGTTAATATGTGTTTATTATCGCATTTTCCCGTAGATGTCTTATGATTTAATGTTTTATGGTTAAATTGAATCAATGACTTGAATGGGTGATCAAGTCAAATCGACTACTTTGGCTTTGAGCTCTAACTCTTGTGTGGTTTGGCACCCGATTTGGATTGCCTAATTACATATGCATCTCTTAGATTCTCCACTACTCAGTTTGTTTTTGTTGACATCTAATGTGAAGTTCCATGCCACCGTTGATTGAATTTGATTGAAATATTTTTCCCTTGTGTTAATTCTTTCTTTGCTTGAGGATAAACAAAAGTTTAAGTGTGGGGTAGTTTGATTAACGCATATTTATACATATTTATGTGCATTAATTCATATTATTTTGAGTACAATTTAGTGTTTATCATTAGTTTTAGTACTTTTACGTTTTATATTGTGTTTTTTAGGTTAATTGATGTTGTCTTGATGAATTGAATGAAGCAAGTTGAAACGGAGCTTGACCGATGATTTCTGAGGCGTTTAAGGTGCCACACGGTCGTCATCCAATCTCATATGGACGTGACACAGCCATAGGCCATCAATTATGTTAAAAATGGAGCCCTAAGTAATGCCACAGACAGGAAATGAAGTTCCACGACCGTGGACTTTCCCACAGGAATGGGCACGACCGTGGAGGAGACCGTGTACTAGCCTAGAATGTTAAAGAATTAGAGACATGGGCAGGAGCAGTCTAGACACGAACACAATATCGTGTTCGTGTAGTTGCCTAGCCACAGAAAGATTAAGACACAGACAAATTTTGGAAGACACTGACGGAATCATCAAGGACACCGACGGGATTTCGTGTCCGTGTCTTATGCAAGCCACGAGTTTGAAGGCCAATTGATGCACATGGACGGAGAGTGGCTGGGCACGGCCATGGTCGTGTCCGTGTCTTACCTCAAATGCCCTATTTTGCCTATTTAAGTGGGTTTCAGCATTCATTCAAGGAGAGCCAACTTTGAGACACAAAAACACATTCACTGATGGTCAGAGGACGTAGGAAGCTCAAGGAGAACCAAATTGACTTCAAGAACGAAGGAATTTAGCGGAGAATTTGAGGATTCATCATGGGTTTTCCTTATCTCTCTAGATTTCTCTTTGGTTTTGTTGCATATCTCTCTAGAGCTATGAACAGATTTCGTTGTGCACTTAGACATGATAAACCTTAGATTGATTATGTGACTATTGGGTTTTGTTGTTTATTCAATTAATTCATGGAATTGCGACTCAATTATGATTTATATTGTGTATTGTTGAGTTGATTGTTGCTAGCATTTCGATTCCAATATTGATTCGTGCATGTGCAATCGAGAGATTCTATGTATGATAGATCGCTCATAATTGAGAGGAGTTGCATGCAGACCTAGAGATATGTCGACATAAATCCTCTGGATTAGGGTCAAACCTAATAATGAAATTCATATAGCAGAATGTTAAAGCAACGATAGGGGTTTTAATTAGGAAGAAATTTCGGTTAATCAACCTAGTCGTTAGGCGTTACCCAACTCGAGAGAGAGGTTAATGTATTGTAGGAATTTCCACGGTCCAATTGCCCGAATAACTGTTCAAACAACGATTCGTTGTCACTTAGTTCGGTCTAGGGGGATTCACCGTCTAGGTGTCATTCCCCGTCGATTGTTCTATCCATTTAACGATGCGTTTTTTCCTCTGTTTTGGTCTCCATTCATTTATTTTTCTGTTCAAAATTGCTTAATTTATCGATTAGATAATAGAGTGAAGGTGAGTAGCTAGTAATCTTAGTCTCTATAGGATACGACACTCGGTACTTATAGGTCTACTTGCTATAGACCATAGGTACACTTGCCTTAGTCTCTAGGTCTAGGCCGAAGAGCAATACCCACGGTCATGGTGGTGATCATGGTGAAAGGTGTGGTGATTGGAGGTTTCTGGCACCATGTCCATAACTCTTGGTGTGATGACAGTCATGGTTAACTTCGGTCAAACTCTTTGCTATTCTTTTCTTAAGTCCTCTTTCATGCTTTTTTTTCTCCTTTAAACTCCTTTTCCATGCAATCATTGCCTACTATACACATTCAACCAAAAGTATGTAAAAATTGCATATAATTAAACACAATTAGAGTAATAATGTGAGGACATGGGCAGGAGCAGTCTAGACATGGACACAATCCCGTGTCCGTGTAGTTGCCTAGCCACAGAAAGATTCGGACACAGACAGATTTTGGAAGACCCGGACAGAATCATCACGGACACGGACGGGATTTCATGTCCGTGTCTTATGCAAGCCACGAGTTTGAAGGCCAATTGATGAACATGGACGGAGAGTGGCTGGGCACAGCTATGGTCGTGTCCGTGTCTTACCTCAAACGCCATATTTTGCCTATTTAAGTGGTTTTTGGCATTCATTCAAGGAGAGCCAACTTTGAGACACAAAAACACATTCACTGATGGTCAGAGGACGTAGGAAGCTCGAGGAGAACCAAATTGACTTCAAGAACGAAGTGATTTAGCGGAGAATTTGAGGATTCATCATGGGTTTTCCTTATCTCTCTAGATTTCTCTTTGGTTTTGTTGCATATCTCTCTAGAGCTATGAACAGATTTCGTTGTGCACTTAGACATGATGAACCTTAGATTGATTATGTGACTATTGGGTTTTGTTGTTTATTCAGTTAATTCATGGAATTGTGACTCAATTATAATTTATATTGTATATTGTTGAGTTGATTATTGCTAGCCTTTCAATTCCAATATTGATTCATGCATGTGCAATCGAGAGATTCTATGTATGATAGATCGCTCATAATTGAGAGGAGTTGCATGCAAACCTAGAGATAGGTTGACATAAATCCTCTAGATTAGGGTCAAACCTAATAGTGAAATTCATATAGCAGAATGTTAAAGCAACGATAGGGGTTTTAATTAGGAAAAAATTTCGGTTAATCAACCTAGTTGTTAGGCGTTACCCAACTCGAGAGAGAGGTTAATGTATTGTAGGAATTTCCACGGTCCAATTGCCTGAATAACTGTTCGAACAACGATTCGTTGTCACTTAGTTCGGTCTAGGGGGATTCACCGTCTAGGTGTCATTCCCCGTCGATTGTTCTATCCGTTTAACTGTGAGTTTTTGCCTCTGTGTTGGTCTCCATTCATTTATTTTTCTGTTCAAAATTGCTTAGTTTATCGATTAGATAATAGAGTTAAGGTGAGTAGCTAGTAATCTTAGTCTCTATAGGGTACGGCACTCGGTACTTATAGGTCTACTTGCTATAGATCATAGGTACACTTGCCTTAGTCTCTAGGTCTAGGCCGAAGAGCAATACCCACGGTCATGGTGGTGATCATGGTGAAAGGTGTGGTGATTGGAGGTTTCTGGCACCATGTCCATAGCTCTAGGTGTGATGACAGTCATGGTTAACTTCGGTCAAACTCTTTCCTCTTCTTTTCTTAAGTCCTCTTTCATGCTTTTTTTTTTTCTCTTTTAAACTCCTCTTCCATGCAATCATTGCCTACTCTACACATTCAACCAAAAGTATGTAAAAATTACATCTAATTAAACACAATTAGAGTAATAATGTGAGGAATTCTTGCTTGATTAACCATGTAAAATTAGCATACATCACTAGACATGTAGTCATTATGTGTGCTTCTTGCATAGTTGAAGTTGTTTGTGTTCCACAATTTTATGATGATCTGTAGATGGCATTATTTTCCGAAACATCAATTGTATCTTTTGAACATGTTGTGTTCTTCACAACAACCTGTAGCTATATCGAGAGAAAGAGAGACGTATTGGATGCTAAAACTTGTTGAACCAGTGGTGGTTCACATTTAAGTTCTTCTATGTTTTGATTAATATACAAAACTTAATGAGATTGGATTTAAGAAAGAAAACAAATTCATGATCAATGAAAACCAAGAAAAGTGAAGAAAAGCATGTTCTCGAGTCTAAGAGTCCACCCACAATGTTTGAAAGTCGACTGGTGCATGAAGAAATCAATTGAAGATGTTTTAGGTTGTTGGTGGTCGACTAATAAATAAACAAAATGATTGAGAATGGTTGGTAGTCGACTAATAAAGGCATGAGTCGACTAATGGAGCAAAAACACTTGGTAGTCGACTAATGAAGATCGTGATCGCTCAAATTTGACTCGAAATGGCATTCACATGATTTACAAGTCAAATCTTTCATAAAAAGGGGTCATTTAACGGATATGTAACATCAATAGTTGATCGGTGAAGATCGACAATTTGCTATCTATATAGACAAGTGTGAAAATTGAAGCAGGCAGTCGAATAATGCACTTGATAATCGACTAACCATACGGAAGAAGTGAAAATTGAAGCTGATAGTTGACTAATGAAAACTAACAACTTCAAAAATGCTTCATGATTGATTTTTAACAGGTCCCAATGCTACTCCAACGGTTCAATCAACTTCAAGAGGGTGTTTTAAACATTATAAATAGAGGTTTGAAGGGAAGAAGAAGACACCTAACTCCTTGCTACATCAATTCTTCATTTGTTGCTCAAATTTGCCTTGTTTATGGGTAGTTTGCTTTATCCTCATACACCAAAATCCATCCACTTTGATGCTCATTTGTAATCTCTATAAGAGTTTGTAAAGACTTCTACTTGGGTTAGGGAAATGCAATTAAGGGATGATTTTATAGCTTCCATTTGGTTTATAGTTGAACCAAAATCAACTGGTTATAAGGGATAAGTTCCCACTTAAGTAGTTGTTATAAGAAATAGCCTAGGAAGCTAGGATAGTGGAACTCAAGCTTGGAGCTTGAAGAGTAGACATAGACACCAAGAATTAGTTGAACCACTATAAAATTGTGTTTGATGTTTCTCTTTACTTCTCATTTACTTTAACTTATTTTCTCTAGGACACACTCACACTTTTATTACTAACAATTTGTTCAAGTGTTACGTTTTTTAAAAGAAAGGATAAAAGAGTCAATCACTTTAATCACCCCTCTCTAAAATGATTCTTATGTCTTCAAGACTGATATAATCTAAGACAATTTTTGCATTAAAGTATTAAGACTATTGAAAACAAAATTGCCCAAATTCAATCCTAATGCTTTAAAAAATTTCACTACCCAATATCAAAAGAGGAATTTTGATATTTCAACCCATACAAACCTATGTTGGACGATAAAGCTGTGATATGGGTTTGGGAATAAACAAAAGTAATGATGAATGGGAGATATTTTTCAATTAAAAAAAAAATTCAACTCTTCTTTTAAATCAAAAGCAATCAAAAATTATCTTGAAACCAATGTTTGTTGATCCTTTTAATCAACAACATATCTTATATTGGATTCAACACAAAACTTACTCAATTGGAATCTTGTGATATCAGAATTGATGACCAACGAAAAACTTTTCAAAAAATTGACAAGAAAATGTTCTAATCATATTGTTGATATTTTAAACTTATCTTGAAATCAATCTTTACTGATCCTTTTAAAGTAGCAACATACTTTCTATGGGATTGTCCATTTTCTTTTGGCTTTTGTTGTCCTTTTCTTCCTCTTCATTTACTCTTATATTAGAATGAGTGCAAAAGCTTGCTAAGTCAAAGATATGGAGAAGAAAAGAAACAACACAAGCAATTTAGAATTGTTCAACTAATTTTGCCTACATCCACTACCTAAACTCCTCACTTAGGATTTTCCCAGTCCACTAGCTCGATGATTGATTCCCCCTTAATCTAACATGGCCAATACAACAAGGTTGATTTCGGCTCACACCTCTAAAACCTAACCAAGTTTGATTTCACTCTAGGCTTACACCTCTAAAACCCTTACAATATTGTTTTCAAAGCTAACAATAAACCTTTTTCCACACTTAAAGTGAATACAATGAAATACAATTAAAGCTCTATTCTATGAGGGATGATGTAGACTTTATGCTCTTTGATTTCCTCTCTAGCTTGATGTTTAGTGTTTTGGAATGAAGGGAATGATGAAAGTGTTTGCACTATGATAGCATGTCTTCAACCAACCTTTCTCAACGTTTTCTTGATAAACTAACACCAAATCAAATTGAGCCTTTTGGCTTTGATACTGTAATATCCTACCTTTTCCACTCGGAATATAGTAGCATTCCGTTTGGTTCCAAAGTGGTTTGAGATGTTAGAGATGATTCGTGCATCATTTCATTGAGTTTTAGGGTTTAGTTGATCCCATAAGTGTTGGAAATTTTGATCCTTGAGTTTGGAAGGTGTTGGATGTGCTTTTGCGCGTGTAAAGTGTGTTGGCATTCATGAACGTGGGTTGAAGGGTTCCTACTCATGTAGATCGTTATATAGATTGGACTGTGAACGTGCTTAAGGCCGTATGCACGCGTTGTAAGGTTCTACGCGCGTTGTGAGATTCTACGCACGTTGTAAGGCTCTACATGATTTGATCATCACCTGGGCATGAACCGTGGGCAAGTGAAGCAGACTACGTGCATTGTAAGCTTGGTGCACATGTTGATCTTGGATCTGGGAGTGAGGGGTTGTAATATTCCACCCAAACCGATCGAATTCATGTAGCTCTCTGATCGGATATGGTTTAGTTTTTTAGTGTTCTCGATATTGGTTAGAGAATTTGGATGTTTCTCTATTGCTAATGTTGGTTGGTGGATGTACTCTTGAGGGTCTAGGTGTTATAGAACCCCAAGGGAGGTTCGATGCACGTGGAGAGCGAGAAATGTTGGGTATGTGAGCTGGAGTGTTGAAGACGTACGTTAGCCTTATTCACAATGTAATTTATCTGGGCAACATAAGACGTACGTTAAAGGTAGCAAGACTTACGTTATCTGGAATTCTATCATGATAACGTGTGTAGCCTTGGTGTGACGTACGTGGTGAAGTGTTCCCGTAGGATCTGATGCTTCTGGAAGCTTAATAATGTACGTTGAGATGGAGGGACATACGTTGTGAAGCACCAAGACGTACGTTGCATGCAAAATGATGTATGTTGCCTTTGTATTTGCTGAAACACACCGTTTCGATCTGCAACACATTTATAACACACCTACCGACAGGTTTTGCAATAATTTCATCTCATTCACTCTCAAATCACTTCAGGGCACTTCCTTATTGCCTTCCTAACATTCCTAATCAATTTTTGAGGTAAGAATCACGTCATTTCACTCCTTTTTCCTCTATTTTGTGCATAAATTCTGTTGGGTCAATTTTTCTTGGGTGTTGATTTTCTGGATGATTCTTGGTGAATAGATGTTTGGGGTTACTTGAATATGTTAAGTAGGACTTAGATTAGCAAGAAACAAGCCTTGAATCAAGAGATTTGATGAGTTTTTGGTGGAGCTAGGGTTAGATTCAGGTTTGGATGATTTCTGTCAATTTTTTTTGTTTGTTTGAGGAAATTGTTGATGGATTAATGTTCTTGAGGTTGAGATCGACCAATGTGTGTATTTGGTTTCGATTTTTGTCGGTCAAATCGAGACTTCGGTAATTTTGAGAATAAAATTTTGTCCCCAATCTAGTTTTGTAATTTTTGGAAAGTTTTCTATAGGTGTGTAATTTTTTGAGAACTTTGGTTTAGAATTGTAATTTTAGAAACTTGAGATCTAGATTTGTAATTTTGAAAATTTTAGACTTATATTTGTAATTTTGAGGAAATAAGCTAGTTCCGTAAATTCGGAGAGTTTGGAGACTCATTTGGGAATTATGACTTCTTAGAATATCCATTTGTAATTTCTGGAACTTGATGATTAGTTTGTAATTTTATGAGGGTCGCTTATTTATACGTATTTATGTGCATTAATTCATATTTTTTTGAATATGAATTGAGTGCTCGTCATAAGTTTTGGTACTCTTACACTTTATATTGTGTTTGTTAGGTCAACTGATGATGTCTTGATGATAAGAGATGAAAGCAAGTCAAAACGGAGCTTGAACGATGAAATTGGAGGCCTTTGGAGTGAGACACGGCCTAGGTTTCACAAGACACGACCATGGGAAGGTTTAAGGATGCAAAACCAAGGAAAATTGGACACACACAGACAAGAATGGCATTCCACGGTCGTGGACATGCCCACAGAATGAAGCACGACCGTGGAAGAGTCCGTGGAATACACTGGAGGAAAAAAACAATTTGGACACGGTCAAATGAAGTGGACACGGACAAGAGGACCACCAACACAGATGGAAACCCACGTTTGTGTCTTATGTGCAACCACGATTTTGAATGTTAAATGGAGCACACGGATGAAGATGGCTTGGTCCTGCCTGTTTCTTACTTCAGACACCCTATTTCGCCTACTTAAGTGTGTTTCAGCATTGGAGTTGGGGAGCCAACTTGGAGACATAAAAATACATCATTAGAGGTCAGAGAAGGTGGGGAACAAAGGAGAACATCATTGGACATCAAGAACAAAGAGATTTCATAAAGAATTAGAGGATTCAATCATGAGTTTTCCTTCTCTCTCTAGATTTCTCTTCGATCTTGTTGCATATTTCTCTTTGCATATGAAATGATTTCATTGTGTGCTTAGATGTGATGAACCCTAGATAGATTATGTGATTATTGGATTTGGTTATTCTTTCAATTGATTTATGGATTGCGACTCAATTATGATTTACATTGTTTATTGTTGAATTGATTGTTGCTAGCCTATCGATTCCAATATTATTTCATGCATGTGTAATCGAGAGATTCCGTGTGTGATAGAACGTTCATAATTAAGAGGAGTAAACCTAGAGATAGGTCGACATAAATCCTTCGAATTAGGGTCAAACCTAATAGTGAAATTCATAGGGCATAATGTTAAAGCAATGATAGGGGTTTTAATTAGAAAAAGATTTCGGTTAATCAACCTAGTCGTTAGGCATTAACTAAATCGATAGAGAGGTTAATATACCTTAGGAATTTCCACAATCCAATTTCCTGAATGATTGTTTGAATAACGAGTCCTTTTCACTTAATTCGGTATAGGGGGATTCAGTGTCTAGGTGTCGTTTCCTATCATTTATTCTATCGTTTAAGTTTAGTTTGTGTTTGTTCTTATTTACTTTATTTATTCTAAATTATTTAATTTACAAACTAGATAATAGAGGGAGATCGAGTAGCTAGTAATCTTAGTCTCTATGGGATACGACACTCGGTACTCAAGGGTCCACTAGCTATAATCGATAGGTACACTTGCCTTAGTCTTTAGGTGTAGGCTGAAGAGCATACCACCCATCAGAGTTCAATGTGTTGTGTTCTTCATTTGCGTGCATTGTATGGACCTCAGTAGCTACTTCCATATAAAAATACTCATCTACGTGCTTAGATCAAGCGTTCTACGCACTTAGCAAAGTCCTTCAACATGCGTTGTCAATTTTTCAAGATCACAACTTTGATGTCTGATGTCAGCATATCAGAGAATATTCAAATTCAAATTCTCGATGAGCGTATAATAAATTTGTCAATATTTGAACTCAGTCCCGTCTAAGTGCTTTGCTCAGGTACTATATGCATAGTACATGTTCTTCAAATATGCCACCTTTATCCATCAACGTGCATTTGAATGGTCTTTAACGTTCCATTGCTTTGTTTAGTGAGTTTTTCTCAAAACTCCATCATCTGGACTTGCAATCTTGACTACGCGCTTAGAACAAGTTCTACGTGCATTGACGTTCATGAGCTTGAAAACAAAGCAACTCTTCTTCTCATCTACGTGCACTAGACTCCTTATAACATACTTAGAGATACGCTGGAACTTTCTGTCATCTGATACAAAGCATCTACGTGTGTTGAACCCTTCTTTACACATTTAGTGATGTTAAAATCTCTTGCAACGTTTTTGCTTTACGTGCATTGCTTGACCTCTACGTACTTTAGCTTTCTCTAACGTACGTAGGATCCATCTTTTAATTTTCCAAAAATTTTTGGACCTCTTCAATATGTGTAGATAGTGATATAATGCACTTAGATCATGATACAATGTGGGTAGGGGTTGTTCAACGTGCTTTGCTTAATTGCTTCAATTGTTTTGTTAAACACCAAAACTTAAGAGGAATTTGCATATTGGTCATAAATGACTTAACAATCTCTCCTTTTTTTATGTTGACAAAACATTAAAAGAGTTTGCACTCCCCTTCAATCAATGCAACTATTTTGAACATCTTTTAAAAAAATTTCAATCAAGGCTTTCTTTGGACCTTGTCCATTTGTTAGCACATATACTAGTTATGAATACAATTTTCAATCAAAGTAATGTTGAACCAGTTTTAGTTAACATGTAAACTCCTAAAATTTTGATGATTTAACAAAACAATTGAAATAGTTAAGCTATGCACATTCAACAACCCTCTAAGTACGTTGAAGGGTGATCTAAGAACTTTGAATCAAGACCTATGCATGTTGATCATATAAGAAGTATTCAGAGTTTTCCAGAATTGATGTTATGTGTGTAGCAGAACATACAATGCACGTGGAACAAGTGTTATGCATGTAAGGCACTGCAATGTGCGTAGACGCATTATATCAGTAGGCAGAATGATCCAAATTTATATTGTGTGCTTTGTATAAAGATAAATGCGCGTAGTAAAGAAGATACATATACTAGTTTGAAGGCCACTTGATACTACGCACGCTCAACATTGGTCTATGCACATAGACGGGTTTAAAAGGAAAATTGAAAAGAACTCATGAGACAAGCCTAGTCATATTCTACATCAGTGATGTGTACGTAGAAGAGTAAAAGAGACATCTTTGAGGAGAGTGTGCTACACACGCAGAAAAGTTCTCAACGCACATAGACGAAGATGACAACTATCTGAAATAAAGCCAAATTTTGTTGCAATGTGTCATAGTTTCAAACGAAAATATTGTCTGACAATGTTTCAGATGATGTCAGGAGAGCACGAAGATCTACTCACATAGCAAGGCATGCTAAGCACGTAGACGAGGATGATATGGACTAGCTGAAAAAATCAAGATACTCCTCGAGAATTTGAATTTGAATATTCTCTAACACAGTCACATGAGAAATCAAGGTATGATCTTTGGAGACACGTCAACACATGTAGAACTCGATGTAGTGCACACAGAACTAAATATCTACGCACACATAAGAAAGGTCTATGCACGTAGCTGCTACCGGATATTAAGTATTGGCTATTGGAATATATGCAATGCATGTAGAAGGAAAACACTGCACGTAGAACTCTGATGAACTCATGAACTGCGCACGCACCGGTGGTACGCACGTGGTATGGGTTGACGTCAATAATTTCATTATTTTGCAATTCGCTCACAACAGTTACTTTAGAATTTACAACGACTAGTTTTGTGAGAGCCTCTATATATAGACGTCCCCATTCATGAGGTAACTTAAGAAAAATTTTAAGAGTGCCCAAGCTTTGTCATTTTGATTCTTAACTATCTTTCTCATTGTGTTCTTGAGTTCTTACTTGCCAACTGAGCTGTTGATTTGCTATTTGTTTACTAAGTTGGTGTATGAATATTATTTTCCATCTGAGAATACTTTTGTAATCAAGATTTGGTTGTAAAGTTTGAGGATATAATAGGTTTGCTTTGTTTGGTTCCTTGAAAAATAAAGAAGTTTGGTTTTCTTGTTTTGGCTAGTAAAAACAAGGTGTTGAAGGTTTTCTTGTGAGCCTAAAAACCAAGAGATTTTAAACAGTTTTCCACCACCCTGAAGTGAGGAAGTTTAGTGGATTCAAACTCTCTAGTGAGCTAAAGCAGTAGATATAGGTCAAGAAGAACCGAACCACTATAAATATTGGGCTTTATTTTTCTATCTCTCACTCTCTTTTTATTTCAGTTTTTTGTAGTTATGTTTTGGATTTATATATTGTTTTGGTTTTCAAAATCCCAAAAGGATTTTAAAAAGGTTTTAACTTTAGTAAGAAATCCAATCCACCCCCTCTTCGATTGCCATATTTGGATTACACGTCTTATGTTTCAATAGAACAAATCCTAATACTAGGATCATTCTCAATGATGCGAGTCCTAATGCAATTAGGATTTCTATTTGAGGTGGGATTCTTTTATGAATAGGATTTGAGAAATGACAAAAAATAGTTCGACTAGGTTGTGTCAGTACTAAGAGTTTAGAGTACAATAGTGAGTAGTCCTAATTTGACTAGGACATCTCAAAGTTCCATATTTATTTATTTATTAGATAATTGAATAAAATACAAATCCTTATTGGACTTGGATATATATGTTGCAATGGACTTGTAGATATTGCGTTTATGCTTGTTTAATAGGTAGAATCTCAAAGCCCAAGCTAATTAGGGTTACTTAGGCTCATTCCTAGTATAAAAATGAGTTTAATTTGCTACCAATAAGAGTGTATAGTCTCCATAATGTGTCCCAAAAAGATTTTGAATATCTTCATAAAAGATAGGAAGATATCTCACTTGATGTGAGCTAAAATTATGGAGATATTGTAGGAGGTGTTTAGCAAACCCTAACCTATTTGGACTAGGGTATTTAAGGGTGTTTAAAGTAAATTTTTGGTAGTCTAAGTTGTGCATAGGGAGAGAAAAATGTTATTGCCCTTGTTGTCCTTCTTCTTGCCAAAAGCCCTAAACACCTAGCTCCATAAAAGTGTTTATAGCACACCGATTCGAATGCAATCCTGAGTCACAAACTCCTAGCCGTGATTGTGGATCAACGTGGTGTGGATACTGATAGAGATACCATACTTTTGGTGTTGTGCAGTGGCTGGTCGAACATACAAGGATCAATAAGTTTGTGATTCAATTGTGTTCTTCACAGTTATTCGATGCTTTTACAA
>CAODLS010593615.1:0-13435 GCA_948243855.1 Flueggea neowawraea
GGCTAATTGGTCATTTTTTCTCATAAATTGCAAACAAATTTCACCTCTTTGCACATGATCACCTAGAAAATGATGTCTAATTTCTATATGCTTTGTTCTACTATGTAAAATAGAATTTTTGCTTAAATTTATAGCACTTGTATTGTCACAAAAGATTGAAACATTCTTAAGAACAATACCATAATCAAGAAATTAATTTTTAATCCATAAAACTTGAGCACAAGAGCTTCTAGCAGCCACATATTTAGATTTTGTAGTGGAAGTAGCAACACTTGTTTGCCTCTTGCTTGCCCAAGAGATTAAACATGCACCAAAGAAATGACATGTACCACTAGTGCTCTTTCTATCCAATTTACACCCACCTAAATTAGCATCACTATATGCAATCAAGTTAAAATCTAAACATGATGGATACCACAAACCTAAACCAATAGAACCAATCAAATAGTGAAAGATTCTTTTGCGTGCAATCAAGTGTGATTCCTTAGATTCGATTGAAAATGAGCACATAGGCAAGTAGCAAACATAATATCGGTCTAGAGGTCGTTAAGTAAAGTAGGCATCCAATCATACCTCTATAAATCTTTTGATCCACTGGTTTCCTCCTCATTTTTATAGAGTTTTAGTGTTGATGACATTGGGGTTGACACTTCTTTACTTCCATCCATTTTGAAAAATTTCAATAACCCATTGGTGTATTTTGATTGATGAATGAAAATACCCTCTCTAAATTGTTTGATTTGCAGTCCAAGAAAGAAAGTAAGCTCTCTCATTATGCTCATTTCAAATTCACCCTTCATAAGATTACAAAATTCTTTGCACATAAAAGGATTAGTTGCACCAAGTATAATATCATCAACATATATTTGGAAAATAAGCATATCGTTATTTTTCTTAATAAAGTGAGTGTTATCAACATGGCCCCTTTCATAGCCATTTTGAATTAAAAAAGTACTTAACCTCTCATACCATGACATTGGTGTTTGTTTCAATCCATATAAAGCTTTGTTGAGTTTGAAAACATGTTTGGATGTTCATGATCTTCAAAACCTGAAGGTTTCCTTACATGAACTTCTTATTGGATGAACCCATTTAGAAAGGCACTCTTCACACCCATTTGAAAGAGTTTGATCTTCTTGTGTGAGGCAAAAGCACATAGGAGTCAAATTACTTCAAGTCTTGCAACCGGAGCAAATGTTTCTTAATAGTCAAGACATTCTTCTTGGTTGAAACCTTGAGCTACTAACCTTGACTTATTTTTTTTACCAGTTGGCCATTTTCATCCAATTTGATCATATGCACCCATTTTTTTCTAACAATAGTCTTACCTTTAGGAGCTGGAACTAATTCCCACAATTTGTTTCTCTTGAATTGATTGAGTTCTTCTTGCATAGCTTGAACCCAACATTCATCTTCCAAAGATTCTTTTGTATTCTTTGGTTTAATAATGGAGATGTATGCATAATTGCTTTGAAAATCATTCAAAGCTCTTCTAGTTTTAACTCCTTCTCCAATGTTTCCAATTACTTGCTCTATTAGATGATCTTTTACTCTTGCCCCATCCTTTGGAAGTGAAGTAGATACACCTTCATCATTTTTGGTTGATTCTTTGGTGATGTTTAGCTCCTCTAAGCCTTTTTGTATGCCATGATCATCATTACCTACATCATCATGAAAAACTACATTTTCCGGGTGTGAGATCATATCATGAAATTTATCATGAATAGGTTCATCAACAACTCTTGTTCTAGAGTTAAACACCCTATATACTTTGCTATTAGTGGAGTAACCGAGGAAAATTCCTACATTGATTTAGCATCAAATTTTCCTAAGTTATCTTTGCCATTATTCAATATAAACACTTTGCAACCAAATGGATGAAAATAATAAATATTAGGTTTCTTACCTTTACATATTTCATAGGGAGTTTTCATTTGGTCGCTTCTTAGATGAACTCAATTGATGATGTAGCAAGCGGTGTTCACAGCTTCGGCCCAAAACTACTTTGGTAGATCATACTCATTTAGCATTATTCTACACATTTTAGCCAATGATGTATTTTTTCCTTTTTACTAGACCATTTTTGTGGAGTTCTTGATGTCGAAAAACTTATGTTCGATGCCAAGCTTGTCACACCAATCTTCAAAAGTTTTGGACTCAAATTTTCCTCCATGATCGGTTCTAATGGCAATGATAGACTTGTCCTTTTCATTTCGAGCCAATCTACACCACTTAGCAAACTCATTAAAGGTATCACTTTTATTTGCAAGGAATCTAACCCATGTGAATCTTGAGAAATCATCAGCAATCACCAAGGTATATAATTTACCACCTAACATAACATATCTAGATGGACCAAACAAATCCATATGAACAAGTTCTAGCACCCTAGATGTAGAAATCTCTTTCTTAGCTTTGGAAGAACCTCTAGCATGTTTACCTCTAATGCATGGTTCACACAATTGCTCTTTTGAAAAACGAAGTTTGGGTAAACCTCTAACAATATAATTTTTAGCAAGCTTTGAAATCAAAGTCAATGGTGCATAACCTAGTCTTCTATGCCCCAAAATTGCATTTTCATCTAAGGACATCAAACATTTTTTATTAAAAGATGATGCATCATGCAAATTCACAACAAAAATATTTCGATGCCTAAAACCAACAAATGCAACTTGTCATCTTTTAAAACCATGCAATGTGATGATTAAAATCTCACATCATAATCCATGTCACATAATTTAGAGACACTTAATATATTATGTTGTAAACCATCAACTAGGTAAACATTATCAATGGTTGGCAAAGGTTCCTTACCCACTTTTCTAATACCAATGATCATACCTTTGTTGTTGTCACCAAATGTAACATGTCCATGATTCTTCATTTTAACTTCAACAAATAGACTTTTATCTGCATTCATATGCCTTGAGCATCCACTATCTATGTACCACATGCTAGAAGATACTTTATTCTTGAGTTGTACCTATAAAAGAAATTTTGGTTGATTTCATTGGTACCCAAGCAACTTTGGGTCCTTTTGTGTTAGTCACATGAACCAAGTTTGGAAGAATAGTTCCCTTAGGAATCCAAATCTTCTACACCTTTATAGTCCTTTTTCAACTTAAACAAGATTATGCACTATGCCCAATTTTCAAGCATCTAGTACATTTGGACAATTTTAAGTTCAAAGAATCATTTTCATTTTTATTTGAAAACTTGTTTAATAAGGATGATTTATTATCAAAGGGATCATAACCTAAACCGTGTTTGGACAATGAAAATCTTTGTAATGAAAGCAATCTCTCAAACTTTTCATTCCACATGAAAACTTGTTGATAACATATAAAAAATCTTTTTGAATTCTATCAATTTCATCTTTCAATTTTTGATGCTCAACTAAACAAGATGAATGATCTTTGATATATTTTTAAGATTTTTGATTTGAGTAACTAAAATCTCATTTTCAATATCCAAAGATGCATTTTTCTTTTTCAAAACTTTATTAAGATTGAAAATCTCTTCAAAGTCATTATTCAAGGATTCAAATGCATCAATAAGTTCTTTGTGAGAAGAGTTGTTTACCTCATTATCCTCCTCCTCACTTGATAGGAGCTTTGAGCCATAAGAGCGAGGTTGACTTCCTCCTTGACCTCATCACTCCAAGTAGCAATAAGAACTTCCTTCTTCTTGCTTCTCTCAAATTATCTAGAAGTGGAAACTCTGAAATCCTTATCATAGTGGTCGGGTTTGCCACATTTGTAGCAAGAATCATCACTCTTCTTCTTGTAGGATGAAATCTTCTTGCAGTCATCTCTAGTTCCCTTTTTCATATCTCTCTTCCTTCTTTGCAATAAGCATTTAAATTTTCTCATGTTCTTTGCATAGAGAGCAAGTTCTTCATCTTCCTCATAATCTTCATCTTCTTCTTCATCACTAATTACTTCCTTAGCCTTAAAAGCTAAATTCTTCTCTTTTGGCTTGACTTTGGAGTTTTTGTTTTTCAACACAATCTCATAGTTGATGAGAGAAACGATTAAAGCACTAAACTCCATCTTATTCAAATCACTTGATTCCATAATAGTTGTAACTATTGCATCCCATTCCTTTGGTAGTGACATCAAGATATTCTTCACCTTATCATTACTAGAGATTGGTCTTCCAAGAGAAGTAAGATAATTGGTGATCTCATAAAATTGATCAAGCATGTTAGTGATGCTTTCTCCTTCCTTTATTGAGAAAAACCCATAGTCATGCAACATCAAATTAATCTTTGTCTCATTGACTTGAGTAGTTCCTTCATGAGTCACCTCCAACATTTCCCATATCTCCTTAGCATTCTCATAAGAAGATATTTTGTTGTGCTCTTCCGGATTCAAGGCACAATACAAAAGTTGAGTTGCCTTTGAGTTTGAATGGACTTTCTTCCAATCATCATCAGCAAATTCTTTACAATCCTTGAGATAGTCGTCTTCTTTCCTAGGAATTTCTGGACCTAGTACAATTACCTTCCATATATCATTAAATGAAGATAATCATCATTTTCTTCCATGAAGTGAAGTTAGAGCTATCAAAGAAAGGATGACGATTTACTGAATAACCTTCTGTGCGTGTTCCCACATTCAAAGCCATCCTGGATCTTTGACTCTTCAAATGTTAAGCTGCTTCAAATAAGAGCCCAATCCCTGATACCAATTGTAGAGTCAATAACCACACTAGTAGGGGGTTGAATAGTGTGGTATGAGTAGCTTTGAATTTTCTTCCAAAGTAAATTGCAAGTCTGTAAGAACAACGAGAATTTATAGTGGTTTGGCCAACTTGATGCCTAGGTCCACTCCCTAAGTATCACCACTTAGGATTTCCATTAACAATCTTCACAGAGATTGCAACTTCACTTTCTAGCCAAGTGAGAACTCTTACAACTTTCTTGATTCCGATTCAAGAATAAAAACCACCCTAAGGATCTACCCTTGATCATTCTCAAATTCATTCTTACAAAGATGATTAACTAACACTCACCACAATGACTAAACTAGTTATACGAGTTGTGATAATACACAATTCAAGAACAAAGAACTTGTGTCAATGAAATAAGCAAAATGAAGATTTTAATGCTTGGATGTTGTCGAAAAGAATGCTCATAAGCTTTTAATGAAGTCACGTGGAGTATTTATATCCTTCCAAGCTCAAGTAGTCGTTAAGAGATAGAATATAATCGTTGAGAGATGAAAGAGAAATTTTGATTCGAATGACATCAGCAGGTGCAACATGCATAGACTAGTATGCAACGAGTGTTTTCTATGTGCCATAAGAATGTTGTGTGACTTGTTCCTCTTCTGCGTGTCTTGTACAAAGCTTGATAGCCACTGCCTCAAATGTCACTTAGAGTAATGTGACTTGCATCTTTGCAATGTGCTTTGTATTTGTATTAGTAGCAGTCACCTGGAAATTTTCAGATCACAACGTGACTTGCAAACGTGCAACGTGCTTTGATCAAGCCTTAGGGTGCATTGATCATAACCACTTCAAAGCTCTACGCGCACTGCCGATCTTTAAAAATCACATATTTGATCCTTCACGTGACATTCTACCATCTATTAGAGAATATTCAAATTTTGAATCCCGAGGCCTCGACTTGTCAGATGCTAACATCACCCTCATCAATGTGACTTGTAAGCCTTGAAACATGCATTGATGTCTTCCTTCAAAGGTGACTCCTTTACTCATCAATGTGACTTGTAAGTGATTTAAACGAAGAATGGGATTTAAATGTCGAATGGTGTTGCCTTGCAAGTCGACTTCAGGTCTAGAACACATCCCTTCAACGTGACTTGCATATCTCACAACGTGACTTGTACGCTTGTACAATCAATCCAGAGAGTTCATCATTCGTATAACGTGAATTGTCCGCTTGTGCAATCAATCCAGAGAGTTTATCATTCTCATAACGTGACTTGGACCATGTGTAACTCGCCTTGTATGATTCAAAATCATTCTGTTTCTTAAGTGAGTATCATTTACGTGACTTGTGATACTTCTGGAAAAACCCAGAATTCCTTGAATATGATCAACGTGACTTGGATCTTGTAGAGCATGTATTGATCATACTGCAACGTGCTTAGAAGCATGTACAACGTGCCTTGCTTAACTTTTTTACATGTTTTGTTAAAATCATCAAAACTTATAGGGAATTATCATTGTAACAAAAGTTGGTTCAACAGGCATAAATACCCCCTCTTAACCACATATCTTACATCTTTTCATTCATTGAAATAGCACATTTATTTATTTATTTATTTATTTCTTTCTTTCTTTCTTTCTTTCTTTCTTTCTTTAGAACGTATAGTTAGGCTTTATGAAGGAGAAGGAGATTGGGCTAGAAGATTAGAGATTTCTCTCGAATGCTACCTAGAGAGGCGTCTCTACATCCATTTTATCTCTTCTCTCTTAATATTTTGTATTGCTTATCATGGTTTATGTTGAGCTTTATTGTCTTATTTTTTTTTTAACATAAACATGATAGCTTGAATACTTTGTTAGGGGTAAGAGATGTAGACCCTTGATGATGGTTTACTATATTTATGAATGAGATTATTTTTCTCCATTGCAATATTTGTAGTTTTTATATTTGTGCTTGAATAATATATTTGTAGAGATTTTAGATTTGATTTAATAACATGTATGATTTGATTATGATTGTGTTTGGCCAATATAGTTTTAGTTTTAACAAGCCTAATTGATGGATCAAAAGAAGAAGATTAGGTGAGGTGGACATGCATTAAACTTGCTAGGTTATGAAATCAAAATATTCATGCCCACAAGGTGTTCGATAAAAATCTCAATAGAACTTAATGAGTCTAGTGTAGTTAGATGAGGCTGAAAGGACCCTTCTAATAAATATAGGCATAACCTAGATGAACTTGAAAGAGGTTCTAGGTGAAAAAAGCATGAGAACACTCATATCCCATAAACCATTCATAAATGTAGTAATTAGGAGTCTTGGTCGAATCTCGAAAGCCTTAACGCTTTTTATATTGTTGCTTGTTAATTTTTTTGTTCTACATTATTAAAAATACCAAAAATCAACTCTTTTATTTTCCTTGAATTTATTTTATGTTTTCTTTTATTTTAAGAATCGATCACATTTAGCCCCGTCCTTGTGGATTCAATACCTTAGGAATACTCCAAGATTTTTATTACTTCATCGACTATCGTGCACTTGCGATAGAGTCAATCACATGCTCAACTAGTAAACTGAAACTCTAGTTTTTGCGGGATTAACTAGAAAGTCGAACCACTAGTTTTTGCGGGATCAACTAGCAAACCGAAACTCTAGTTTTCTAAGGCTTAATAGAAACCCTATATACCCCAAGCAAACAACCTTGCTTGTTACAGATTTAACCCAAAAGATATAACATACTTGATGCTCACACCAACCTAACAATAAGATAGCAAGTAAATAGCTCAAATAGGTTAGAAAGGTAGAAGTGAGAGAGAAAATAGGTAGCAAGTTTTGGCAAAAGCCTCTCTTGCTCTTTCCTTCACATCTATTTTATAGCCACTTGTAAGAATATAACTATTGGAAGTCTCAAAGTAGCCGTTGTGAGAGAATGAAAAATTTTGTTTTAATTGACACCATTGTCACCAACGTGCGTTGTAATCCATGCTACGTGCATTGACATTCATCTACGTGCTTTGTTGATGGATATGTGTGTGTTGTTCTTCATTTTAGAATATCTAATTTCACCCAAATTTTCATTAACGCAATTTGACAATCAATAAGGTGTTTTGTCGTTGCTTATACTTCATTAACACACTTTGTTCATTCGTTAACGCATTTTGTTGTTCTCCCAGGCTTTCATTAAAGTGCCTTGATGACCAATAAGGTGCCTTGTCATTTTCAAACTTTCATTAAAGTGCCTTGATGAATCAATAAGATGTGTTGTCATTGCCTAGACTATCATTAAATTGCCTTGATGAATCAATAAGGTGCATTGTTGTTCTCAAAGTTTTGTCCTTTAATTATGACATCATCTTGTACGAGGAATATTCAAACTGAAATCCCGATGAGCATTTTGGATTTGTCATCATCTGAAGCTCATCAACGTGTGTTGCTCTTGTATAATGTGCGTAGATCAGTTCTCATTACAGATAACTCATTTGCATCATCTATTCACCTTGCTTGCCAACCAAAATTCTCCTCATCATTTTGAACATTCGACAATGTGCATTACACCCAATTTGAGTGTGTTTATCCTCATCAATATGCCTTGATGAATCCTATGTGCTTTGATCAATATATGGCACTTCTGCTTCTTGGTTCAACACGTCTACGTGCTTAGATGCCAATTTTTCATTCATTAACGCACTTTAATGAATCAATAAGGTGCTTTGTTCTTCATTAACGTGCTTTAATGAATCATTAAGGTGCTTCATTGACAAATATCAGCAATTCTGCAATTTTGCACCTTTTTCATGGGTGTTTTGCATTCATCATCATCAAAAACCTAACTCAACATACAAAATTGAATCTTCTTCCCTCATGTTGCCTTTGCACGAATGTGTGTAAAGGTATCCACACAAACGAACTCCCTTGAATTGGAGATGTGTACTATCATTTAGAATCTCTATTCTAATCTCACAAATAATTTTCTCTCTTTTGTAGGTGTCACTCACAAATTCGGCCAATCCCTTAAAATATGCCAAGGGTGTGCTTCTATCTATAAGCACATGGAAAACCGTAGTTTATGTGTACGAGGTTTTATTTTTCTTGTCTCATAAGAATAAGGACTCTTTTTAATTGGGTTTTTAGTCAATATGTATTAGGATAAAAGAAGACTTGGTCAAACTACGACTATTATTTATCCAATACATAGAATAAAACATTTTTCGAATTAAATATGGAGTGTGCTAAAATTTTATGGCTTCATGCCATTTTACAGAATTTGGATCTACAATCGTGTATTGGTAGGTTGTAGGCTCATTGTGGTCTACAAGAACAATCCATTTATCATCAGTTATGAAAAATCCATACCTCTCAGGCTTGTGACGAATCATACTAGACCTTTTTGGGCCTTGTGTTACAGATTCAGACTCCGCAGCTTCTTGTGAGTCGTCTTGAATCTCTATCCTATCTTCAGCAGCTATTTGTGGTTCTTTTATTTCTTCTAAAGTACTTTACTCCCACTGATTCCTTTGGAAATAATTTTTTTCCAAAAATACACCGTTTCGAGCAACAAATACTTTGTTCTTAGAACTATTGTAAAATAGTATCCTCTTGTTTCCTTTGGATCAGGAATTCGTAACTAATTTATGACATTCATAAACATACATGGCAACGGAAATAACAAATTCTTTTACCTAGAATTCCACCAAGGATCCATGCATATCAACATAATCTGATTCGAGTTGGTGATTTACCTTAAAATTGAAGCTAGAGAGTGTATGACCTAATGAGATTTGATGTAGCTTTTAGTATAAAACCTAATCTCATTTCCCTCATGTTGCCTTTGCACAAACGTGTCTAAAGGTATCCACACGGACGAACTCACTTGGATTGGCAATGTGTACTAGCATGAAGAATCTATATTCATCTCTTAACAAATTCAGTTTTCGCTCTTTGTAAGTAGCACTCACTAATTTTGCATTGGCCTTCCCTAGATGTACAAATTCAACCCCTATTTATAGAAGCATAGAAAACCCTAGTCTTTCTTCTATTAAAACTTCTTTTCCTTTATCCTATAAGCATAAGAACTCCTAACTAGGTATGAAGTGTACTAGGTTTTCTTTTCCTTGTCATACAAGAATCAAAACTCCTAAAAAATAGGAGTGTGCATAATTTTTCCTAAAAAAAATAGGAGATTTGCCGAATTTGTACATATGTTATTTAATGTTATTGGGATTTTAATTACATGATACATTGTCATTAAATAAATCATTTTTTCATTAATCTATGTGGGCTGAAATTATGTCACATATAATAATAAATCCAAACATGCTTAATCTTAATAATTAGTGATTTATATTTAAAGCTCATTACATTAATGGATAATATCTTATATTATATTTATGACATAAATCATAAAATCCTGAATTATTAATAATTAACCAAATTAATTATCTTAATAATTCAATTACCACAAGAGAGAATATTTGTGAAACAATCAAATTCGTTCTAGTGTGTAACCCAATAGGCCTACTCGAAATTGGCAATGGGCCTTATCCCAAAACTTAGGCCCATAGTCCATAAGCGGTATCTAGTAAGGCATTGTGGCAACCCAATATCAAGTGGAGTCGGTGATCCAAGTTTACCTTTCACAGTTCAATATTTAGTCATTTTGTCTCACGATATCTAGATTAAGCATAAAGCATGGTTACATGTCAACCTTATCTACTTAATGTGTTTCTTGATCCTAAGTAGATTGATATAACAAATGACTTTGATAAACCCTTTATCAATTCATTTGAGTATGCATACATTTCATCAATCCTACTCATCAAGTGACCTAGAGATATCACTCTTTATAAGAGGAAAAAATTTGTCACTCTCATTATCACTCCTCTACAAGATTCATGACATATCCAATCATAGCCTTTTTTTATCCTATTACGAATAACATTTGACTAAGTTAAAACATGTAATTTATCAGGTAGGAGTCTATAGTGAGTTTTAGTCAGAGGACTCAAATATCACCACTGCATGAAAGCTACTTGTGACATTAATCCATGAAGTATTTTCATAGCGGGTCAGTCCAATACATGTTCCATACACATGTATTTATGTTCTAAGTGATATCTCATATCCATAATCAATAAACCGTGATTATCCACTTAGCAACATACTAACCTTAATTTATTATCATTCCTATAATAACAATTGATTAGGGACATTTAGAATAGTATTCTTTTTATCTTAGGGTGTTACTATCAAGTAATACTTGATGACATAATCCTGGAGGTTTTATCTTCATAAAACATATAATAATATTTCATACATATGAAATGAAATGCCTCTTTATTAACTGATAAATGGAATGACAATGTACATAAATGATTGGGCTTGAGCACCAAAACTAACATGGATACACCACAAATATACATTTCTCGGATTTAGGTGCTAAATTTTCTGAAACTTGTTGTTTCACAAAAGTTTCACATCCCCAAATCTTTAGAAAAGACATTATGAGCTATTTCCCATTCCATATCTCATATGGTATCTTTTCCACCGCTTTAGATGGAATTCGGTTAAGTATAACACAACAGTTTCTAAGGATAACCCAAAAACGAGATTGGAAGATCTGTTTGACTCATCATTGATAAAACAATATCCAATAGTGTTCGATTTCTTCTTTCTGACACGCCATTTCATTGGGGTGTTCCAGGAGGAGTAAGTTATGAGACAATCCAACTCCTTAAGATGATTGTCAAACTCTTGGCTTAAATATTCTTCACCACAATCTGATCGAAATGCTTTGATATTCTTGCCAAGTTGGTTTTGTACTTCACTTTTGAATTCCTTGAACTTTTCAAAGGATTCAAATTTGTCTCATAAGATAGACAAATCCATATCTACTGGTAGAGTTTGCAATTGCTCTTCCAATGTCCATTTTCATGGCAATGAAAGAAAAATCCTTCTTTTGTCTTGGCTATATTTGACTTAGGCTTGAAAAAGTTGGTCTTGGGTTTCCCCTTGCCCATGCCAACAAACTTTGGCTTAGCCTTGCCTTGGTGCTTGCCCTTCCCCCTTTTGAACCATAAGCACATCATTGGTCTTAGGAATGCTCTTCTTGGCATTCTTCAGTATACCAAGTAGCTCAGTGATGGTTGTATCCATGTTTTGCATATTTTAGTTCATGACAAATTGGTCATAACTACTTGGGAATGACCCTAACGTCATATCTTTGGCCAACTCCTTCTTTAGTGGAGCACCAAGTCTCTCAAGTTGGTCAATATAACCTTTCATCTTGAGGACATATGCATTCACCGAAGTGTCAGGAGCCTTCTTACATGCATTCAATGCCTTGGTTGTCAAGAACCTTTCTTGACGAGCTTGCTCTTGGAACATTTCTTTGACATGTTTCATCATGTCAAATGCTTCCATAATTTTGAATTGCTTTTACAAATTTGTAACCATGGTACCACGCATAAGATATGTGAGATCTGTTGAGTCACTTATATGCTTATCATAAGCATCCTTTTGTGCTCTTGGGGCATTGGATGTCAGTTCACGAGGAATCGTTATATCTAGGACATAACCCTTCCTTTCTTGCTTAAGAACAATTCTTAATTTTTAAGACCAATCAAGGAAGTTAGTCCCATTCAATTTATCCTTCTCAGGGATAGATCACAAAGTAAAGGTTGGTGTGTTGTTGTTTGGTGCACCTTGCGGAGGCTAAAACTACACACCGACGAACAAAGCCTTGACAATCATTGATTATAGAAGGCATTTTCAATTTGGTATTTGTAGGGATTTGGTTTATTTTTTTGTGTGGAATATAAAATAAATCCTTCAATTATGGCATATATTCATCACATGTATATATATATATAACATAATTTAAACATGATATGACAAAGCCCAAAAGTAAGTTTGATTTCACAAGCCAATGTGAAGATCAAGGTCAACCTAGGGTGGTCTTCAATATTCATTGCAACGAACAACCTCCATCTTATTTTACATACAATGTGTTAGTTTTGTGTCCTAGTCCAATCATTGATATACATTGTTATTACGTTTATTATTTAATAAAAATGCATTTTATTTCATATCTATGAAAGATTATATTGTTTATGACAATAAATCTTCCATGAATAGTTTATTCTTATTTATGTCATCAAGTGTCTGACTTGATAGTAAAACCATAAAGTTAAAACAATACTATTCTAAAAGTCCATAATCGATTGTTATCATGGGAATGATGACAAGCCAATGTTAGTATGTTGCTAAGAGGATAATCATGTTTTACTGATTATGGATATGGGATATCACTTAGAACATAGATACAAGGTAGGGAACATGTATTGGAATGGCCCGTTATGAAAGCACTTCATTGATCAATGTCACAAGTAACTTTCATACAGTGGTGATGTTTGAGTCCTCCGACTGAAACTCACTATCGACTCCTATATGAGGAATTGCATGTTTTGACTTAGTCAAACGTTATCCATAACAGGGTAACAATAAAGGCTATGATTGGATATGCCATGAATCTTATAGAGGAGTGATGGTGAGAGTGATAGATTTGTTCCTCTTATCAAGAGTGATATCTTTAGGCCACTTGATGAGTATGATTGATGAAATGTATGCATACTCAAATGAATTGATAAAAGGGTTTATCAATGTCATTTGTATATCAATCTACTTGGGATCAAGAAACACATTAAGCAATATAAGGTTAACATGTGATCATGCCTTATGCTTAATATAGATATCGTGAGA